>JAODVQ020508947.1:0-26060 GCA_025400075.2 Phenganax stokvisi
CGCCAATCGGGATATTTAATCACTAATATCCCTCAAGTTATGCGTTTACTTATAATAAATGAAAACTATTTATAGTGAGCAGGAGAGCAACTAAAATTTGTTTATATGATTGTGGGTCGTGTGAGAGGACAGCCTGCTACTGCTCCTGACTGAATTATGATTTAAATCAATTGTGATAAAACGCGGATAAGGACAGACGAACTCATACAGAAGGATACGGGATCGTCTAACACTAATGGAAGGAGAGAATAAACACGTGGATAGACGACAAAGAAAATACGAATTTTCTAGTTTTGAGTTTTGACCAGTAAAAGCGCCGGATTTTGTGCAAAACTAAATAATGGAGGTGTAGTTGCCACTCAATTGGTGCTTTCATAAACAGTGGTCAAGCACTCAAATAGTTTTTTCTTGGACTGCCAAAGCCTTAAACAATATATAATAAATTTTTGGATTTAAATTCTTGTCTTTACTTTAGGCTATAAGACTTTTGAAGAGTACGATGGCTTGGCTGACTAGTATTTGGCAGAAAATACGTTCTCCTGTTTTGCCAGGCTCTAGCTTATCACCTTTGCCCACATCACCTGAGGACTTTGTAGCGGAACTAAAATCATTTGAAAACCTAGATCAAGATTCGGAACCACCTCCCAGAGCCAAACTTTTCTTCAATGTACTTTCAAGTGCGAAAATTAAACGTCCGTTTGAGTCTGCCATGATTTTATTGGTAGGAGTTTCTGGCGTCGGAAAATCATCAACAATTAACCATTTACTTGATACAGGGGAAGGCGATGTTGCAGTGGCAATGACTAGCAAAACCAAGTCGCAAACCAGAAAAACTTCCGAGTATGTTCTTTCCTTTGATGACCCAAGTTTTGCTGTTTGTGACTTGAAATTGAGTGTTGTAGATACACCAGGTTTCATCGATGACGAGGGAGTTGATCAAGATGCTTGCAATTTTATTTCCATCAAAAGATTTTTTGAAACGCATCCAGGCCTACCTGAATCAGTTGTTTATCCGAATCTCGTGTTCCTACCCGTCAGTGCCAATGATAACCGCATCAAGGGTCGTAACAGCAGTCTCGCCAAATGCTTGAGAGTCATTAAATTACTGGAGGTGATTGACGTTTATCGTTCAAATCTTGTCGTACTTATAACATTTTGCTGCTCTGTTCGTCATAAGAATGTGGAGAAATGGAATAAAGCGATGCAAGAAAAGACAGACGTGATCTCATCCATTGTTTATGAAATCTTAGGAGTAAGGGCGCCGGTGGTATTGATAGAAAATGATTTGGATGAACTTAAAAAAGATGGTGAATTTACTGTTCTTCCAAATGATGAGAGACAACCTAAGAATTTATACAACGCTTGTCAAGAGCTCCTGACCCGAAACGAGGATCGTTTTGGACTACAGGTTTTCAATGCAGCTTTCACTAGACCTAAGAAAGATCTGCCAACCAATGGTTATGAAATTGAGGCTAAAAATTCTTCTGTTGAAACTTTGTCTGAGGAAGAAAAGGAATTCTCAAAGGCTTTTAGCGAAGATGCAAAGGGAGGTAGGAAAGAAGAAATCTACACCTTCATTTTGCATATACAGCACCTCCATGTTTATCGCCCGCTTAGATTGAACATCCATGTGTACTACCTGTTGTATTTCGCGTACTTTTGCTAACACCGTGCCTTTTACTTTGCATAACAATTAATGTATAGTTTTACTAGAAATAGTTCCTTTCAGGTTTAGATCTGATAGCAGCACCAGCCATGGATTATGTTAAAGAAAACGATCTCAAGAATTCTGAAAGGGATGAAATTTTTAAGATTGTTGAAACTATGAAGTCTCTCAATTTGTCAGATGCAACAAGGTTGCTTTCTGTATCAATGGAAGAAATACGTTTCGCACACGGCGAAGATATTTCCAAACATGGAATTACAATGCTTGAACAGAAATTTGGAGTAAAAAATGAAAGCATTCTATTTGATTCAGGTATAAGTAATGACATGCAGTTAAAATAACACAGTTTAAAATACTTTTAATATTGTTACTTTAATCTTACTTCTAACCACAAACCTAATTCCAAAATAGACGCCTTCTTTAAATCTTATCTTCACGGAGGTAAAAATACACTACAATGTATAACTGCTATACACAACATTCATTTCCACCTGCTTACGTTGAGCACGGGGTATTTGTGGTTAACTATTCGATGCCAATGTTCGATGCAGAGTCCAACAACAATTGAACGCAATAAAATTTGACCTGTCTTGTAGCAGAAAAAATTTCCTACACTTCTTTACCTGAGATTTGTGAATAGTTGGCAATCTATTTTGTTGATTTCTTATAGCTGACTTTGTTGGTCAAGGATACAACATTATTGTAGACGAGCCAGTTGCTGCTCAAATCATGAAGTTTTCAGGCGTGGATGAGACAAAATTTGGCGTTAAAGTACCTGCTTGTGCTCAAGTTAACAAAACAAACGAAACTCGAGAGCACATATTAGATTTCCAAAGCGACCAATCGCAAGTGGAATCCAGATTGAAGAATCTCGGCCTAAATTTTGACCTGGCACCGAGTATTTTACGTATACTACAACAAACGCAAGCGCTACCCAAATTTGGATTTAGTGCACATTGGATGGGGAATAAGGAAAACAAGGAAAAGAAGACCACGAAGTCATCCTTGGTCGAATATCGTTTGCTTAAAGTAAACATTGGAAATTTTGAAACGAAAGAGATCAAATTTACCAAAGATTTTCGGTCTGCTGTCATGGAGCTACCTGACAAATTTACAAATGCAGATAAGCAAAAATTTACAAGATTTTTTAATCGTTTCGGTCATTGCGTAGTTACCTCAGCTTACATTGGTGGAGCAGTGGAGAAGAAAATTAGCCATGAGAGTCTTGAAAGATTGGAGCATGGTAAGGACTCCGTCGATGGATCTGCAAGTGCAAACGCATCTAGTATTGGTGGAGCTAACGTCAGTGGAACTAACCAAGCATCAAGTCAAAATGCAAAAAATGCCGTTCTGAAGAATACAGAAACACGATGGTATGGAGGCAGAAGTGACTTGCACAACAACAACACGCTTGAGAACGAGAAAAAGATGCAAGAGTGGAAGGCATCCTTGGCCAAAGAACCAACGTTATTGAGAAATGAAATGACACTCGAACCTATTTCTTTGGTAGTAGGTTGCATCAACAAAACCAAACAAGAGGCTTGCTACCAAGCATTGCGTAATCTTTTCGATGATAAAGATCTTCTGCCTGTTCGAAATCAACACGATGAAGAAATGAAGAAAATAGAAGACAACCAAAGAAGAATTAAAATTGATGAAGAAGAGCGTTGCAGACAAGATTCAAACTCTCGCACAGGATCGATAAAGCCACCTGATGCAAAAAGATGGTGGGAAACTGTTACTGGAACTGCATTTACCGTTGGAGGAACCATCGTATGTATTGTGGTTGGCCTGCTCGCTGTAATCTTGAAATCTAAATCATGAATGGCAACAGTCTTAGGACTTATGAAGGACTATGGAATTTGAAGAGTTTTATTATCTTACAACTTCGACTGCTTGCTTAAATAAATGTCTTTATTCAAACAAAATACCAAAATTTGTACATCGAATACACAACACTCACACTAATATACAGAATACAATGCAACAGATACTTATAACAAGAAGTTAGAACTATTGTATAAACGATTGAAGAAAAAAAAACAACATAGAATGGTCAGCTTAGGTTAGCAAAAGCATTTAGAACGTCAAAACAGTATTTACGCACTATTTGAAATATAGATTTGCCTTGCATTGATGACGTATATTTAAATAGCACGTCGAAGTCAAATAAGAGAATAAAAAATGTACAAAGAATAAAAAATGAACTTAAAAATGATGGAAGGATCTCTCAAGCATGTTCGACATAGCAACCTGAAACACGTTGCACGGTGGAAAACATGATAATGACTCAAATATCATTCACGGTTGGCAGAGCTGTCTTAGTAGTTACTGGGTTTGCACTGCTTGCTCTTTTCGTCGGTAAAAGACTGAAACGAATGCAAAGACAGTCTAAGAAACAATCACTACAGATTTTTCTATTTCACTAATTTTTCGAACAGCGTCCAAGCGCTAAGATTGCGAACGAAAATCGAGGTCCTATGCTAGACGATTCTCTGACAAATGTAGTTAATTTTCCATTCAATCAATAATCATTTAGAATTGTCGTAAATGAACATATGACAATAGCTCAAAATCGAAAACAAATTTATAACTTGTTTAAAAGCACGATACAGCGGACCCATAGACATATAGCCGGGGCAACTCACCCACGTATTCACGTTCGAAAACTTCAATCCTTTCACACCACGCCAGCTCAGGTTACTTTCTCGAGACCGGGGTTGGCTTTCACCCGGTGAGGTGAGAAGGCGTAAAAATTGTGTTCAATAGCAAGAAAATTATGAAACGGAGATGAACTACAAAACGGCTACTCCAAGTCATTTCCCCATTATGTACGGGTTGTCATAAGAGGGGCTAGGCGATACCAGTTTTTTTGCTTCAGGGACGATATAATAAATGTCACGAGTGAGCGCAGCGATCGAGGGACATTTGCGATATCTTTTTGAAAGCGATAAAAATGATTTCGCCTCGTCCCGATTATGATAACCTGTCTACCACACATTTAGTCAGGGTCCCAAATATAGCATTGAATATAGCTCGCCTTTGTTGCCCTAGTCTTTGGTGCGGCATTCGGAGTACTTATAGTTCGCCCGCGTCCCGAACTCTCAATGCACTTTTAATTGGGTCTGTGTAAAGAGGAAAGGGCTTTGCTTGTCAAGTTCCAAAGTGCGCCAGAAAACAAAATACCTTCAAAAATTGTGCTAAAGATGATGTGATGCACGGAAAAAGCCCAAAATAGATATAGTTTTCTAAATCTTTTCAAAGTTTCTATACCAGCCTTATTGAAGTGAATAGATCATTGTCGTTTTTCCAATCTATACATTCTTGGTAGGAGAGGACGCTTCCTAAACTTTTGAAAATGTTTTGTGATAGCGTGGCGACTTGATGTTCGTTTTAGTTCTGATATCTGAATCCTGTTTTTCTTCTCTGGACCAGGACCGCCTAAAATAAATATACTAAACAGTTAATGCAGTTTTGTAACGCCCCGTTGAGGCATCGCTTTTCCGTCGAATTTGATACAAAAAATAGTTGATCAAGAATTCAACATTTAACAGTACCTAAGATGTTATCTAGACTAATAGATCTCGTTCGGGCGTCGAAACTTCGAGAAAGAATGCTTTGGCGTAAAATTTGCGAGCTTAGAATTGTACGACGCGAGCTCGACGACACGGCCGTGAAAAACGAGGTTGAAAGATACATTTCATTTCACAAACAGAAGTAGAAGCATCGAAAAGATCAGGTTAGCTGTTATAGCTGATTACATTATAATATAGATCTGACGTATCAGAATTGTTTCTGTGCTAATTCATCATATACTGCAACATCTACGGTGGGTAGACAAAAAAGTGGTTCGTATTGGCCCCCATCAAGAAACAGTTTTTTTTGCTTACAAAATTCAGGAAATTCAATACCAATCCAGAAACAACCATAGTACTAACCAGATATTTCAAATTGCTCTCCATCTGTTTAGTACCATGACTGCGTTTGAACAGTTGTAAAATTTTCAGAATGGTATTGGTAAAAAGCCGTTTTCTAATGGGGGGGGGGGCACTTTTTTTTGTCCTCCCACATTACATAGATGACCGATGTTCTCCAGTACAAACTACGAAGAGTTTCTCAAAAATCACGACGTTCTCAACTAATCGCGAGATATAACGCACGCTATAATTCCTTGAAAACACAGCATTGGTTTATGCTAGTGCCATAATACTATTTAGACGTTATCTGAAAATTGTACTTCATTCAGGAAACATTGTTTTCGGCTAACGTACAATACATTTGCAATGGCGGTCGCGTCGTCAAACCTGGCGTCGTATATAGAACAAGGGTCACTAAAATCGGCAAGAACACGACGTCTAAGCCCAGCGTAAAATTTTTGGCGGGGAAAATTTTATTGGTAAAAAAAGCTCCATGCGATGACATCGCTGAAAATTGGAAACATTCAAAAAATGGTTTCATTGTTATGTTACGGTCACGAATTGTGATTAAGTGGTTCGTAATAAGGTTAGAGTGTGGATTAAGATCAGATTAAGATCAGAATAGTATTCATGTACGAACCATGACCATGTTACCTAAAAACTACGTTTCCTAGCTGTGCATGCAGAAGATGCGATTAAGAAAACATGTAGATACCCTGTAATCGACTATTGAAGAGCTGAAGGGCTGAACTACAATTAATTATTACGGGTATAAAGTATATGTACATATATATACAAAACTTGATTTTAAAACATGCTAAGTTTTACTCTACTTATCTCTCTACTGGGCAGCGTTGCTTATGGCAATCTATATTACCCTGCTAACTGTCAGACGAAATTAGTTGTCAATGGAAACACCTCCTAGAACACTACCCAGTAAACTTAATACATGTGCTTCGGCATTCTGTCATAAAGGAATAAAGCTCTTTTTGTCGGTACCTTACAATCACGCAATGACAAGTGGATAACTTACCCGTAAGTTCGTAGACGAAGTTAGCTCCAGCTTCTCCAACGCAAGCCTGACTGTCGTTTTCGCAAGGTAATTGATCACCAGCAATACATGCTTTTGATGATCCATGACTCTCGTAGTTATTTATTGAAGACTGCATGCCACTCCAACAATCTCCTACAAAAAAACAAGTGATCTAGTTACCATACAGGATAGTACAAGTGTGGATGTTTTCAAAGCAGCATTTTAAATCAAGTCACGGAATTGTTGAAATATCACTTTTTCGACTAGTAATATATTACTAAAGGATTACTAACAAATTAGAGTCAATTTAAAATCCCTATGTATTGTGTTTCTCCTCGACTAAAGAATCCCCATTTCGACTGGTTAAGACTTGGGCAACAACAGTGTAAGTAGCACAGAAAATATAATTATAAAATAAAATAAATATAACGCGTATTCTGATTGGTCGAAACTCGTGTTTGGATTCGGCTATCCAAACACAGAAATTGAAAGTGCCTTCGCCAACTACTACCGTGTTGTTGTTATTTCATAAAACAATTACTTTATGATTTTCAAGTGCTTGGATGGCCTGATATAGACACTTTGGAATGTTGCTCGAGTTAAGAAAAGCACGCAAAATCACTCGCCTTCAGCTCGTATTTCGTGCGTTTTTTTTTAACTCACAACATTCCCGAGTGTTTGGATCAGGCCATCCAAACACGGAAACCATAAAATATTTGTTCATTTTATGCCAATCGTTGCAAACAAGAAGTATTGCCAGTGAAGTGTTGTACTTCAGTTGTTCTTCAGTTTATATCAGTTCTTTCATACCATACTCTTGAATTCCAAAGAACGTAAATCTTTTCTGATTTGCTTTTTCACCACATCGACAAATTAATTTTCGAATATAATTTGCCCAATCGTTTGAAGCTATAGTCGTCCCAGAAAATACTTTGGATGAACTGTCGCGATCAGTAAAGAGCAGCTCTGGCAGAGGATGAATGCCGTCCTTCTTGTCTCTGTAACAACCTTTCCTTTTAAACAGGACAGGACAAAAGTCAAAACCCTCTGGAATAAAAAAATGTGATGTTTTTGACTAAATGAATGTTGTAACGGATTTCGACAGAGCGTTTCACACCAGAAAAAATTTGCGCATCATCGCTTTTAATCAACTACTTTAGTAGCCAGAACGTTTAACGTACAAAAATTCAGAAGATTCAGCTCATACTTAAACACAGAGTAAGATTGCGGCCAATAATGAACTCGGACTAATCCCGAGCAAAAGTCCAAATATAAATATATCACTGGTCCTCTCTTTTATGGACACTTCGAATCTCTAAACACATCAGCACACAATGCGTCCCAGTGCTACCTACTCCTACGTCAAGGGGAAACCTTGCTTCTAAACGAGTTAACCAAACTTTTTAACCAGGTGGATATTCAGATGCAATTTTCGCTAGTGTGCACTACTTCTTTAATCGACTGTGTCCAACGCTAGGCGCTTTTTCTCGTCAAAGAGAGACCCGTCCATCTTTATGGGTTAATGAAGTGTTGAAGCTACTTACTTCACAATAAATACTTACTCATGTTCGCATCTTTGTGAAGTCCAACCGAAGCGCTGGGAGAGTCACCGTTTGGCTTCTTTCCAGGGTTAACAGGAACAGACACTGTCACCGTAATATGGTCATTATCTTTACAACTTTTTACATCTTCACCACACTTGACTTCTACACCAGTGCCAGGTGGGGCATTGGCAGTTGGAGGTGTGTTATCAGTAGGTGGTGCGTAGCCAGTAGGTGGCACATGGTCAGTTGGTGGCGTGTTGTCAGTAGGTGGGGTATTAACATTAGAAGGAGTGCTGCCAGTTGGAGTGCCACCAGTAGATGGGGTGTTGCCTACAGGTGGGGTGTTTCCTGTAGTCGGTGTTTTGCCCATAGATGGGGTGTTTCCTGTAGTTGGTGTGCTGTCCGTAGATGGGGTGTTTCCTGTCGTTGGTGTGTAGCCCGTAGATGGGGTGTTTTCTGTAATTGGTGTTTTGCCTGTAGTTGGTGGTGTGTTTCCTGTAGTTGGTGGTGTGTTTCCTGTAGTTGGTGGTGTGTTTCCTGTAGTTGGTGGTGTGTTGCCTGTAGTTGGTGGTGTGTTGCCTGTAGTTGGTGGTGTGTTGCCTGTAGATGGAGTGCTGCCTGTAGATGGGGTGTTGTCTGTAGAAGGGGTGCCTGTAGAAGGGGTGTTTCCTGTTGTTGGTGTTTTTCCTGTAGTTGGGGTGCTGCCTGCAGGTGGGGTGTTGTCAGTAGCTGGAGTGTTGTCAGTAGGTGGGGTTTTATCAGTAGCTGGAGTTTTACTAGTAGGTGGGGTATTACTAGGTGGGACATTGTTGCTTGTAGGTGGCGTGTTGGTTTCAGATTCTGGTTGTGCACCATTTGCCGGGCTTGAGTTAGGACTAGGCACTGTATTAGAAGGCGGAGGTGGGCTAGAACCAGATGCTGGCGTCTGTTCCACAACAGGAGCTGGTGTGCTTTTACTGGACGTTACTTCAACGACTGGCACTGATGGGATGGAACATATTGGTAACGGAGCACCACAAGTGGGATGATAAGGTGGACCACTGCACATTTGCATGTCAATACAAGACGGTGAATGTACTTGACCTACAGCTTCGTGATAGTAAATAATAAAAATATAGTATATCACATGATTATCAACTTTCACGAGAGCTTGAAAAGAAAATTCTACGAATTCTCTCTCACACGACTAAACCACATTCTGAAAAATGTGGCCCAGACGAGATTTGAACTCACACCTTCGGAATACTGGTCGGCCGCTCTACTCGTGGTTTAGCCGTATAAGAAATAAATTCGTTGATTTTCGCTGATGATGAATTTAATTTGAAAAGAAAAGCTCAAAGGGATTTTACAGGAATGTCATAAATACTTCTCTGAAACGAAGAATTAAGTTGCCATGGGCTTTTATTTCGGCACAAGAGGACAATTACATGGAACTGAATGTGGATGAAAAGTCAACGGATTGCCACTGTAAGTAAACGGATGATCTATTCCCAACAACATTTTACAAAAATATTCCCACGTCGCTGGGACGAGACGAGTCATACTAAATTGTCATTATGAAAAATGGCAAACGTTTTACACGAGAAAAATTACTCGTTTCGGTATAGTTGGATAAACTTCGCGTTCAACGGTAAACGTCAAATGGCAGGCGAAAAAAAATAGCAACTGAAAAGACGGTAAGGCAAAGATAGTTAGTTCTGTCAACAGAGGATGTTAACATAAAAGTGTTTGACATAAAATGGAAAATCGAAAAAGATGAGAAGCGAAGAAACTCTGGCAAGAAAAACGACGCTGACGTTTGCCGTAGCGTTTAAACGTGAAGCTTAAACTCTCTATTACGATAGAGGCGAAATTAAGGAGGTGTCATGGTGTATCGCCAATTGGCTGCGTTAAAAATAAAAATTACTCAAGAAAAGTAGTAAGTTTCCAAAATGGTGCTATTATTAGTTTACAGATTACTTTCACCAGAAGTGAAGGAGATTAATAGGTAACTGGCAATTAAAAAAGTAGTAAATTACGAATTGGTTACACTTATGCACTATGTTATATTGGTTACAACTTCAGCATGATGGGAATTTCCGATGAGCATTGATTTGGTCATTTAATTTTTCTTCTTACAGGAATAATACATGAAGTACGCGATCTCGTCACTAACGAGCAAGCAAGTTTTAATACATTTTACAGATATATCATCGAAATGTCATGCACGTAGCACTCGCTCAAAACTATGGTGAGTATAATACACGACATGTTATGATTGCATCAAAAATTTTCATGTTTTACGCGTTTCTCAATTGCCAAACAAACGAAGGCATGTTCAGTGTTTTATCTATGAGAAACGAAGAGGTTTGTGATGATACAGCAAAGAGAAAATGATGCCTGACGTTTCCATAAGTTTTGTTTATATTACTGTAAAATTACAGCATTATCGTGACCCTATTGTTCTAACGTCTCAATCATTGCATGCATAAAAAGATAGCTAAATCTATGAACTTTAGAGCAAAGCTGAAACAAAGTGAGTTTTCGAGACACGCCAACAAGATTTATGGTTTTCATCGCTTTTAATCGAAAATACGTGACATGAAAAAAGCCTCTGAAACATCACTTCGGCAGTGCAAGTAATTTATTACCACCATAATAGTCAAAAAGTTATTGGAAACGCGTTACTCTGGTAATGATTGCTTAAAACGCTACATATCGTTCTCAACAGAGATTAATACCCTGGCAAATAAAGTAAACATGCATCTTAATTTCTCATGAATGTACAATAAGCATTATACCTGGACATGAGCCAGAGCAGGAACCCTGCACTTGATCAAAAATTTTTGCAGAAAACAACATAAAACATACTAATAATATTACCATTTTAATCGAAGCAAAGGGACACTTCGCAGTACAAACTATGTTTTTCCCACGTACAATTCAAGATAATGAAGTCATTATATAAGAACGTCTGCAGGTAGCATGCAAGTTCAACAAAACTATAACTTACCCCATTGCTCTATCAAGTCATCAAGATTCATATAAAAACTAGCGAAAACTACGGTGCATTGTAGTATGATAAGCAAAACGATCTGAAAAGTGATGCTCATTTGAAGGAAATTAATCAATAACAATTTAGTTGAAACGTGAAACAATGTCCATAGTGTCTTTATATGAATAGAGCACTTGCAGAGTTTTACATCCGTTTAATTCGCAACCTGCTGGAATCTCAATTGCTGTCGACTTACAAAAGTTACGAAAGATACTTCATTGAACTATGGTTTACATGTAATTCACTTGGAGCCCAAAAAGCACAAACATTTTTTCTTTGTCAGTTTGAATGTTTCTAACCCAGTGTCGGTCATAATAATCCACGTGTACCTTCATCAGACGTCACACATTCATAGAAGTACCACCTTAATAGCAGTTTCTAACTTTTCAACTGCCACTGTGTTTACAAATGATAAACTTAAGATAACCTACTTGTATTAAAGTTCGCGCACAGCTGAATGCACGAATTTAGCACTAACGCGCTGGCAAAATATAATCTGCGCTAAAAGCCTAGTGGTGTAATATGCGATACTCATTGACAGGAAGACAAATAATTTGGCTTATTCACGTATACACGCATCTCTTATGTGTTCTAAACTGTCCTCGTAACTAGTAAATTTAAAAAATAACACTGTCTTCATCATCATCCTGGACAATTTCTGTGGGGCTTTTTTCAGGTTTTACATAATATATGTCACGAATGCCTGCACTTTGCTGCATATCCTCGAACTCCTATTGGTTTGCATGACTGGTAGGTGTACTGTTTTGTTAATGCTTTATTGAAAAAAAAATACACTGCCCTCTCGCCGCATGCTACTATCTTCTATCCTAAATACCCACGTGACCACAAGGTCACCAATCGCTAAACTACAGTAGGGTAAAAGAAATCTTCAATTATCTTGTGGTAACGACGAAATTTGACGTCATATACACTTGCTTGTATATTGCCACAAGATTCAAAAAACAGTAGCAAAATCGGGAAATTTCCCCAAATGCAAGGGTGTTGCAGTTCCATGACTGTATTCAATCGAACAAGGACACTACCATTAAAGGATGGCAATGATCAAGTGCGAGCGCGGCATTGGAGGAGTCCCCATTGCCCACGAAAAGAAGATCCATTTGAACTCAAAAATTTTGTTTCACTGACGGTAACATGCAAATGAGAATCATACATGACTAACATTACATAATTGTGAAGCTAAACTCCTTCACAAAAATTATGAGACTTCCCACAGCAAAGTGTGATTGTACCTCCCCTTCCCCCTAGAGAACAATGTTGGTGGTGATGACTTGAAACGTTGTTGCCTAATACGTCTTCTATCTTCCAGCACTGCTTCTAGGAGGGAGGGGGATCAGGACGATAAACCAATGTCATGAACGTGCAGATTTTATCAATTTATATGCAAGTCTCAATATATTTTGTGAACGACTGTCGTTTTTGAAACCAACTAAAAGATAATCATTGCATATAAGAGTGTAAATTGTTAATAGTTCCATTAAAGACACTAACGAACGTGGAAAATTACTTGTGATTAGAGTACCGTGATTAATGCGTTTCTAAAAGTTGTACATGTTTGTCACCCCAGCAAAATCGTTACTTTTAGATGAAAACCTCATGAATCACTTGTGCGAACTCTAGTTATTTCACACTACCAATCCACCACCAATTCAACTTAGTAGTCTGCGGGTCCAGATTCCCAGCAAACATGGAAAACAAGGTCCGAGACAACAGATTAGTTTACACCTATAAGGTTTAACGCATTTTGATTCCATATACCCACTGGTCCCCACCACTTACAGCACCGTTGCATGTCTCCTAATTTATCAACAGCGATACTCTAGTCATGCTCAACAGTAACGCCGACCGACTTCCCTGACGACTTTTCAGAAACATGAATATGTAAAGAACCATCCCTGAAAAAATTTACACTAATCAATGCACTTCAACCAGTCACATCAAACGTATATTTCGCAAGGATTATATAATATAACCCTATATCGTTACGCTATTGAAGAAGCGACCAACGTTCATTTTTCACACATATGGATAAGACAAAGTTAATACTGAAGAGATTCGAATTTGGTAATTGCTTAATCAACAGCTGCAATCTCCGAGACTTCAAGATTTGGGGCTCCTTGCCAACCACTATACGTATGTATACAGGACTACTAAATAAAAAGTTAGTACCTGTGTATGCACTTTCGTAATAGATGCATTTGTTCAAAAAAACTCAACTTACATTTTTACGTGAAACGATGCGGAAATTTTGCAGTCTTGTCTCGGTAATGGAGGCAATTCATCTAAAATGACCTAGGAAATAACTAGTATGACTGAACGTTTATCAATGAGCACAATGGACATTGGGACAAAATATTATGTTTAACCTTGGCAAGAAGTTGGTCTGTTCTTTCGGGGTCATTTTCAAAAATTTCATAAACATCCACGCAAACGGTATTCTAGAGAAAGTGACAGACAAATGAATAATTGTATTTCATCACTGACCGAGGTTTGTATTACAGTAGTCTGGACTATCTCGACAGAGATTATTCATGCTTAACACCAAGGTTAGCGGCCAAGTTTTATTTCCTCGTGTCCACTACCAAAACTGGCAATTTGTTCCTTGACAAGCTAGGAGCCTCAGCTAGGCATGCCAGCCTTTCAACAAAGCAACCCTCGTATGTCTGCAACCGTCAAGGAAAAGTTATTCATCGTACACACGAGTAAGAACAGCCGTCAAGAAACTTGTCAAAGAAAAAATGTTCGTCATTAATACTTTGATCAATCACATAATATACCTGATTGTCTTGTGACGAAGTGAATTTATGTATCCTTTTGACTGGAATTGGCGTAAGTCTGGGTATGACCGTAACCAATGGTGAGCATGACAAATCTTTATTAACCTTAAAAGATGGTATTTATTAAAGTATAGTGGAGGGTAGTAAAGAGAGCGAAGTGGAACAAAGTTTAGTTTCATAGAAAAACATTTGTGCAATATCAGATCTTTGATATTGTATTGCTGCTATTATTTTTTCATTATATACCGATACGAAGAACGCTATTTAATTACAAAAGTATTGAAAACCGAATAAAAATATACTATGTACCAAGTAGAGCAGAGAAGTGCAGAGTAATTATTTATTTATTCATTTAAAAGTTATAGACATTCCCGAAAACGGGCTTTTCAATGCCGGACAATTTACAAATATTACAGTAGAGTAGTGTGGTGTAGTGCAGTGTAGTGTGGTGTAAATCATCAATGACAAATCCGTACCCCATAGAAAACTTTCTGCGCATTTGTATTTTTGTGTGAAAAGTAGATGTGATTAAATCAACATATTTCTCGTATTGTTTACAACAGCCATGAACAAGTACCTTGACTGCAATGGCTCTCGTCGTACAGTTGATGCATTGATTCTTTCTAGACAGTTCTTTCGCTTCATTTCCTTGCAGTAGCGACGCCTGAAAACATAGAATCATAAAAATTATTCAAACTCTAAAATGACGCCAATTGACTACGCGGTTAATTTCTCGATGAAATGGTTTTGTGCAACACGCACGAACTCCGTAAAGTAAATATATATAGATGTAGGTGCTACACACCTGAACAGCAGCACCATAAGCAATCACTCCTTCTGGACTAATTCTTTTTAGCAATTCTTTTCCTTGAAACATGTCTTGCAATAATGACTGAAGTTTGGGTATGCGTGTGGAACCACCACATAAAATAATCTAGATGAAATCATGGAAAATATTTCGTCATCGCTATATGGCTATTGGTTGCAAGTTAGTATAAAGTCACTGTATATACAGTCACTGTTTGGAAACCTGTCGAAGATCTTTCGTCCATGTGCACAGTGTAGACATTATCATTGGAGAAAAGGTTTGGGGGCTTGGACAAAGTATTTGTTGTATCTTTTCGCTCAAGTTATACAAACTCGCATGTGCACAGTGAAGACATTAGACCTACGTAGGTTTGGAACCTTGGCCGAAGTCTCATGTTTTATCGATTTGTTCATGTTTATATTGGGCACAGTAAAGACTGCCATTATACAAGGCTTGGAAAGTTCATGTAGTTTTGATGTTGGCCAAGCAAGGCGACTGATATTCCGCTGTTTTCAAGTTTGCAATGAGTGATAAGAGACAAATACGTGAAGTTACTTTTGATGTTTTTTTCTTATGTCCAATCAGCAAACAAGACGTTACCTTATCAACATCGGCTGGTTGTACTTTGCATTTCTCAAGAAGTTTTAGAACTGGATTCATGCAGGTTTGGAACAATTGAGAACTTAAAGATTCAAATCGTGCTCTAAAAAACAAAAGAAGGTTAACAAATAAACACAACGCACAAAAAGACGTTAGTGTTCATCCCCAAAAAAATGAAAGTGATCCTTCAATGCGGCAAACAATTTTTGTTTCATACTCAATAGCCAGACAACAAAAAAATCTCACCGCTATTTTACTTTGATATACAGTTCGGACAATTTAATCGAACTTTCACTTTAAAGGGTTCATTTACAAAAATAAGACTCGGACAAAACAAACACGCGTTCGTTTTTTTTTAAAACAGTGTGCATTGCATATATTGGATACAACGTTTACAAAGCTCAACCACAACAAACAGTCACGCCAACCTGGAAACGTTGCATTGGAAATCAATTCCCTCATGAAGCGATTCCACCGAACACGTAGCTGTACCATGCGACGTCAGTACATGCTTGCATGTCTCAGCTCCAGCATAAAGTTTAGCCATAGATCTTTTATTTCCCTTTACATCCGCTTTCCACATCCTAAAACCAAGACGTAACTTACATGAAGTAAAGCCAAAAGTCGTGGCAACAAGCGTAAGCAAGGAAAATTTCACAAGAGTATCGTCTCTTGTTAGCTTGCTTACGCGTTTGTTTGTTTTTTTCTTGGTCTGTTCGTGTTTCCGTATAAAGTCTATTTTTATTTAAAATTTTTATGAGCGGTAGTGTGATAGTATCCTAAATTTCAAAGGGCCTTGTTGACCAGCAGTTTGGTCAAACTACAGAAGGAGCGTAGTGATGAGCTAATTCGGGAAAATCTTGTTCGTGCTGTTAATGAGAATAAGAAAAACACTTGCAAATCCAAACAATGGTGGGACACGGTTGATAGAATTACTGGTACAAAAAAACCAGGAACAGTAATAATAGTTCAGTCATCGATCCATATGTTATCAATTCGTACTTTCAAAACGAAAACACAGATGCCGACTACATATCTCCCCAACTGTATATCAATTCCTGTCGATACTCGAGTCTCTACAGTTGATGAACCTACTGCAATAAACTTTTTGAATAGACAAAACGAACAGCGCTCGGTCCAGAAGCACTCCAATAATAATAACAACAATAATAATAATAATTGAAACCTTTTAAATTCTGACGCTAAGTGTTGAACGAGTACATCATCAAATTTCCCGCCTCCCATTCCATCATCATGAATTGAATCTACTATTCTGTATATACCACTGTTCACTGATATCAACGTGACTGCTAACGATCTTCCACCAAGATGATAAACCAAGACTAAACTAAAACAAACTTTTTCTAAACTACATAAGTTTATACGCAATATAAAATATAACACGCTAGGGCACTCCCAACATGCTACAGCGCATGTTTGGGTTAAACATACTCCCAGCAAAAGAGTGATTATTTGTTCAAAAGAAATATCCCAGAAGCTTCAGAAAAAATCTCTTTTATATAATATCCGAAGAGATGAAAAAAAACCCCTCTATATGAGCTATACACTACCCGAGAAGAAACATTGTTTTATAAATATACGAAAACAACCACTTTGAGACCGAATGTTAACGATGAAAGATGTTTAAAGACAGCTTCATAAGATAGATTAATACTTAAGTATGATGTAGTTGATGAATAATGATCCCCACTGGATTACTTCGACTTGTAATATATTACAAAAGGTAAACTTGGGCCCGGTTGTATCAAGCCCGTTTACGTTTTCAACTGTGGATAAGCCAAAATAGAATAAAACTCTAACATCTTTTGTGAATGGCTAAATTTGAAACTTATAAATTCATATGCACTTAATTTCCAGTCTAATCATCGGCGGGCGGTTGTTCAAAGCTGAGTTAGCGTTAACCCTGGGTTATCATTTAACCAGCTGTTTGGTTTGCGCATTTCTGCATGTTTGTCCTTTACTTTCAAAACTTTGCAAATAAAGCCTTGTTATACATACATTAGCTTTGTGGAAAATTTTGTCAAGTTACTAAACAAGCGGTCAACTATTTGCTTCAAACTTTTCGTTAATCCAGGGTTAACGCTAACCCAGCTTCGAACATTCGGCCCCGGACAAGTTAAACAAGCTTGATACAGCCCCTCCCTAGTTTTCAACCTGCACTGCACATTGAAAAATTGAGAGAAAACATGGATGCTTAAACCCATGCAGTATTTGTGCATTGTGGTGCAAAGCTGTGATAATGAGTTTTAACTAAAAATCAGCAGGAACTTTCTCGAAAACCAGACTTTTAAGCAATTCCGTTGAATGTATTATTTGGTGCAACACAGCCACCCGTACCTGGTACAAAATTCAATACACTCTACACAGTACAATAGTAATAGTAAACAGCCAACTGGCTTCTTGGCTTTCATACTGAATACCGTTAACCTGATTCGAAATATACCACAGGTACATATAGACAGTTGATAATTATTACTCACCAGTTTGAAGATGGATCATCTTGTCCAATACCTAAATTAGATAAAAAATGTTTACTTGAAGCCTCTACGGATCAATTGCTCGTAACCCAATGTAACAAAGGCACTTCATGTTGAACAACGCAAATATGGAACAGCTACTTACAAATACAAACGCAGTAGTGAGCGAAATACCACCCCACTACAGTTTGTTTCATTCGTGTAAGATTCCTAACAGTGGTGCCACCAGGATTTTTTTGGAGGGGTGAGCAACTTCTAGGAAGGTCCGGGAACAATTGAATTGTTACTCTCTCTTTACTCACCCCTCCCTTTTCTCATCAAATTTGGGCAAACCAGAAATCCAATTCTGGAAATCATTGGGGGGGGGGTGCAGCCACTCTTCTTTGCCTCCCCCCTTGTCGGCACCACTGATTCCCATGCACACGAATGAAACAGATTGTAATGGACAGCTTTTGATGAGCTTGAACATTTACTTACCATACGCCAAAGCGGCTGCCGATGGTTCATGAATTATTCGAAGAACACTAAATCCAGCTTTTTCAGCAACGTTTCTGAAGCACAACGATAAATTTTTTATACTGAGGAGTACAATATGTCTAAAGCTTTGCATGGATTTGTATAAACTATTCCTAGCGCTGTCAACTGCAAATTTATCACTAGGTTTACCTTTCCAGCACAAGCGTTTTATCTATTGCACAACATATTCGATGCTGTAACAGCGCTGTTCGTCACAGTGGGTGGTGAGTATTACGCCGAGCGCATATTTTAGTCAGCCAACTCAGATTTTTGCCCTTAAACTTATCGAAATCTTTTACTTATCTGATGCTTTTAGCTACATTTCTTGGTCGATAGCAACCAAGAAAGTCAAGTCGTTTTTCTTCGATGTTTCACACGATATTTATAAAAAAAAGGTGCCATCGGTCGAGAAAACTCGCCTCGCGTACGTTCAGTCTTCACTGCAACCGTATCGTAGCGTACCATGGCGTAATTTTACTTCGGTGAGCATCAGAGGATGGCTATTGACTTTAGAAAAAAGAAATAGGCTATTGCACGCTACGATAGTCTTATAATGGAAAACGGCTTTAAAAAATCGCGCTTATGCATTTCGACGTTACCAAACTGAGTGCTGGAGATTCGAATGGAATCTGCCTCGTACATATTCGACAGAATCTCATGTGTGCCAGAATAAAACCTGATTATAGCTATACTAAAATATTTATAGGTCTTCAAGCAGTACCTCATTTCTGAGCGTTTCTTGTCTCCAAAATGCAATGGAACAGTCAGAACAACCTGATTGGTGTCACCACCATGATAAGCTTGGACACTTTCTAATAAAATACAAAAAACTGAAAACGCCAAATCTTGAATGCACAATTCAGCCAATGTGTTTTTGCAGGTAGCTGATTACATGTCATGCAGTTTCCAGCAAGTTGAAGAGCAAAGACGTCTTTTGCTTCTTGTAAAAACAAATACTTTACACGTTTCGAACACGCAGGTACCCTAAATATTACAGATCAAATGCTTCAAATGTGTTTGCAAGCACCAGACGGATCCCCCAGCTCCAGGCCTACTGCCTATATACAGCTACCAAGAAGTATACAAATAGAGTAACAGAGTAGCATAATAAATATGTTTCACTTTTCAGCTATAGTATACATACTTAACATATTCTTGTACATGCTAAGAATAATATCTGAAGGAGGAATTAGAATCTGTTTTCCATTCTGTGTGATTTCATAGAAAATGTTGCTGCTCTTTCGAATTATCTAAATTATGAAACAATGACAAAGACTCTCCTATACACCAAACTTCATGTGTACAACTAAAACTAACATGATTGTAAAACACTATGGTACGGTACATAACTCAAATGTCACTCTCCATGAAAAAACAATGGTGAGTTCAAGTGCAACTAAGTGCTTGGTTGTAAAATTAAAATGGCTTGTTACAATTAATGTCTCTACCGACACACACATATAATCAACTTCAAGTCTTATCATTGATTTCAGTTCACTTTTCACTGATATACTCAGAAGTTTGTTGTGAACTCGACAAGTTCATCTCCAAGTTCAAATGTTTATAATAAAATTCAGAACCAGGTTTGTCTTCTGAGCATTTGATTAACTCCCTTTTGTAAGCAACCAATCAGAGGCTTTGTTAACAAACCTATTTCTGAATTTCATTATGAACATTTGAACTGGGAAATGAACTTACAAAGTTTGCAACAAAGCTCTGAATATTTCAGTGAAAAGTGAGCCGAAATCAATAAGTTACCAAAAACGTTTTCAATTTCCTGTAAGTGTCAGCAAAATGGGGCGATACAGTGAAACCTGAGTTTTGGGACCACCCTAAATGTCTCATAAATGTGGTCGCATATGACAGGTGGTCGTTTAATGCAGGTTTAAGAATGATGTCATCAACAGAAGTTTAAAGTGTGTTATGCATTTATTTAATTATTTGCCCATCTGCATCATTATAAACATTCAAAATTGTGTCTTTGTTTCGAGTGACTGTTTGGACCTGTGTTTTTCCCGCACCAAACTACCCAGCTATCTTCCTAGCAGATTTGCCTTGATCGGAAAGTTTAATTACACGAACGCGCTCTTCGAACGCCATAACTTTTCGTTTCTTTGATGCGTGTACCAAAGACAAAGCCATGTTAAATCGACTGTAATACTAAGGTTATCGATGAGTTTGAGAATATTAGCGTGAAGCGTACGTAGACTAGAGTGTCACGATTCACGAACAAAGTCAGACAGTAAGCTGTTATTGCTTTATACATGCGGTGAAATTTGAATAAGTTGCAACCTATAAACATCACACTTGATATCGCGCCCACACGTGCATTGTCTGCGTCAGGAAACAGTTACTGTAATTTATGCATCTCTGTAAAATCAAGCTCACAGCAGTTTATTTTCTCTAAGAAGCAAATATCCACTGACATGGTCGCTCATAACAGGTAAAATTCGTAGTTGGGACATGAAAATGCGGTCGCTGGTCGCGTTAGACAGGTGGTCGCTCATTGCAGGTATTTTTCAACTAGATCCCATCTGTGGCAGCGAAAGTGGTCGAATATAAGAGGTGGTCGGAAAACATGGGGGTCGCAAAACTCAGGATTCACTGTATTCTTAAATTGCACACTTGTTCAGTTTACCTTTGCTGGAGAGCACTTGGCAATTTCATAAAACTTTTCATCAGTTAAACTAAAGAAAGTGGAATGCAGAAAATATGAATGAAGCAAAGAATTCTTCACAATAAGATGTTCAATATAAACCATAGTACAAACAGTGATATTCTGTACCTCACTCACTGTATATAAGTACATTATCAATTACAGTATAATATTGTACCTGTTCCCAACAGCTGACTTTACATCAATTACTGTGTTAGCAGCATTTCGTATCAAGCCAAGTTTAGCAGCTGTGCCAATCATCTAAAATGATATATACTATGACACATACGACATTCATAGGAGGTGTCTCCTTGACACAGGGCTCAAGATTTGAATTTTTTACCAATATCCAAGTGGATACCAGGGACTGAAAATCTGGTATCCCTATTTCATATTTAGTATCCCATTTGGATACTAGGTATTCAAATAAGCAGTACCCAAACTAGGTAAAGCACTACTGAATAAAAATTATACAAAATGCATTGTAGGAAGCACCATTTAAAACTTTTATTTTAATGTGAAGCGAGAGTTCAAATACTAGTTTCAATTTGTTTAGTACATTATTTCAGTATCCTCAAGGGATACTAAACCTAGAATCCAAAATCAAAATCTGGTATCCTGTGGATATCAGGATACTGCTAATCTTGAGCCCTGTGACAAGTAGAGTAAGATCACTTGACAAACCAACTTATGGTAGCACTAAGCAGTGAAAGATTCAGTATATGAAAAAACCACATGTTGCAAACACATACTGAGATAAGAAAGAGTTTAATTACCTGCTCTTGGTCTGTGAAACTGACCACAGCAGGGGTAATCCATTCGCCAGTGTCTGTTGTCACAATCTCAGGTCGGCCATCCTACAGAGTGAGCAAAATGAAAACAGTCATGTAAAAACTAAAAAATTTATTCCAGCTTAGATGTGTTCATACAGTAAATAGAAAAATAGCCAAGCGCTAAGCTTTCTTTGCACCAAAATGAAATTTTACCGCAAGCATTGATCAACATTTTATCGATCTTTTCACGTATATGCATACTCAATGCTGACTGCTCAAGTTCAGTAGGGAACACAGGGTTCAAAATAACGATTCGTGATTCGTGAATCACGAATCAAATCACGATCTTCACGAACGGAATTTTGAAGAAATTCGTGAAAATCACGAACCAGCAACTTGGTAACAGTTGTTCACATCACAAGAATTTGTTAATCTGCATAAATGGAGAAATTTCGCTGTGTGGCAAGCTGTGATATAACATAATAAAGTGATCTGTGAACATTTCAAATTCGCGGCGCCTGACTTCCGACAAATCTTTCGCAAGATTATGTGGATTTTATAAATTTTTTTGCAAATGTGTATATTTTAGTTAGGTTAGACTTTTTATGGGTTGAACTTAACATTATCAGACAGACATTGCAAGTATCGTATGGAACGCGTTTTTAACCGTTTATTTGCTAATGTGCGACAACAATTTCAACTGGCGAAAATTTACGGGCGTTTTCGGTTACTTCTACGAGAAAAAAATCACGAAACATTGTTTTAGATTTATTTCGAACCCTGGAACATATATTGCCCTTTTTTGTAATGACTGAACTACCCGGTCAGTTTTCTTCAGTTGTTCAAATATTACCCCCTAATGAACTCTCTCATGTAAACAAGCAAAGCATTCTTATCCAATTTCCATTTCTACAAGCAACATGAGAAGTCATTCAAGTATGCAAACATTTCACCATCTGAATTGGTCCCCTTTCATTACACAAGTGCTTTAATGTCAGCCCTCAGGCCGTCAGTCAAAATGTCCAGTGTGTTTCAGAATGGCTCGGACGTTTTAAAAATTATGTCCGATGGCCATATGCTTACTTTGCCGGGAAAATCAATTATGTATTTTAAAATCATACTGCCAGTATATGTTGGGTAGTTATGCACCTGATACATTAGTTTTTGGTCAAAAATCAAAAACTGTGGCACAACTGACGACTCAAATTAATTACTTTAAACGGGAAATTTACGTCAGACAGAGTTAAAGTTTCGTAGGACATCAATACATTTGGGTCGAACAGAAATTCTCAATTTTGCTTTGGTCGGACAGAATGTCCAGTGCTTTCCTCTTTACATCAGACAATTTAACGAATGGGTCAGACAATATCCGTGACCGACCGATATTTTAAGGCCTGCATACTCTAAATATACAATATTATAATACACCAGTCCTGACCAGGTAATATTAAATTACTTAGATGCAGTATATTGTGGTCTCCAATGTTTTAGCATATTCCAACGGTACTTTGGACAAAGGGATTCACTTCCATGAAGTATCTAATATTTGCCGTTTTTGTTCAAGAGATTTCACTATCTCTCCAGACAAACTGGCAATATGTTAAGTTTGTCTGGTTATGTGTCTTCAGCATAGATGAGCTCAATATATTGCATCATCTGACTAGATGATCTATGTTTGTCGGATATGTGTAGCTAAAGACCAATAACCAAAACTTAGTTTCTTCAAATGAAATTATTAATGCGCCCAAGACGAATAATCTAAAAAAACCAGGCGAGAATTGAGATCTAGTATCCTATTTCCATGCTTTTCGAATCTGATACTCTTTTAGCTTAGTTGGTTCACGCTGATTTGAGCAATTATAAAAAGTGGTTTTATTGGTAGATAAATACGAATAATAAAGCAACAGTACCTTGCAAGCAGCAACTACTAAACTACTGTGACCAAAATCAACTCCTGCGACCGCCATTTTGTAGTATACCTTCAAAATGTTCAAGATCTTCAGATATCCCAAAATATTCCGGAATGTATACCGTACAGTTATGAAAGTAAATCATTGAAGTAAATAAACTAAAATCAAATGCAACGAAATATTCTTGAAAATGCAGCTAACAATTGTAAACATGGATGTATTCAAATGTAAGTAACAATTTTGCAATGTCCCTTGCAGTTGAAATTTGATAACATAATTGTTTAATAAATGTCCTCAAATTCCAAAATGTACCTGACAGCTGTGTACATTGTATTTGAACGACATAAGTATCCCTCTGTGATGGTAATAATCCCTAAATCTTCACAAGCAATATGGCGGCAAATTTAAAAGCTTGTTATGAAAATTCAAAACAAAACGAACACCATTCGAAAAAACAAAAAGAATTTAAGATAAAATCCAGAGGATTACTAGCCCACTGTCCTAGTGGCAAACCACCATTTGTGCCGTGGGTCGAGCAAGAAAGCAAAAAAGCAAAACACTATCACAATCGTGCAGAGGTATTTTGAGTTTTATAATTAATTTATAAAAGCACTTACAGTATAAATGTAGAAATGTAACTATACAACTAGATAAAATTATAGCAATAGGGTACGGTATATGCAATAATCTAGCTGGTGGTCTTAAGGGGTTCAAAGATTGGAAGCGCGGGCGAGTTAAAAGAAAGTTACAGGCTGAAATCTAGTCCGATTTTATCAATTTTATTTTTACAGTACTCTGCAGCTGATGAAGAACAGCGTATAGAATCAATTCGGACAGCAAAGGAACAAAAACTAAAAAAATTCCAACAAGATGTAAAGCAAAGAGTTAAAGCTCTTGAAAAGGCGAAAGAGTTGCAACAATTAGACAAGTCTTACGAAGCTGTAAGTTGTTTCGATTGTGGCTTTTGATTTGTCACAGTTTGAATGAATATTTAAGCCCGGCGCACAGTAGAGCCAGAGATGAGAGACTAACAGATGTCTGAGTTAAGCTTCAAGCTACTGATTTTGGCGCAAGTGGCCGCCATTAACCTGGCAAGTGCCCTAAACTGAGACCATCATCCCCCAGGCACCATTTTGAAAACAATTTGTTCAGGGAGGTGAATGCCTTTCTGTAAGGCACTTGCCAGGTTAATGGCTACCATTGAGATTGCAGGAAAATCGACATACACAATTTTGGGGAAGTTGGACGTCTGTGTAGTGTCTCTAATCTGTGGTAGAGCTATGTGCTTAGCAAAATGTCATTCATGGCTGTTGGCGGAAGCAGAAAACCCTAGAGTGCGGTGCACTTTTGCAAGTTTTCCGTCACTCGTGTTTGTTATATGCATCATGAGTGGCTGAAAACTTACAAAAGTGCACCGCACACTAGGGTTTTCTGCTTCCGCCAACAGCCATGAATGACCATTTGCTAAGCACATAGCTCTACTGTGTGCCGGGCTAGTGGAAGTTATAGCTTTCTCTAACATTTCAGAGATATTACATTTAGAGTTTCCTTCAAAAGAAGTAATTTCTTTAGACAACTGCACAGCATGAACAAATGATGACTGGGAATAAAAACTGAAATTGTTTGTAGTGGAAGCAGACTACAATATAAGGAAGGAGTGAGGAAAAATCATTTAAATTAAAACATCTGAAAAGAGATAGTTGAGAAGCAACAAATGTGGGACATACACAGTAGCAGAATAAAATTTAGCAAAGATATAAAGAATAACGTTTTATATAATAATTTCAGCGAAACACGCCATTTGATCGGTCAACAACGGAGCAGAATGAGACTATCCTGCACATTTGTTCTGAGAATTGCACATTTTATCGATAATTTTTGTAAACTTAATCGTTGTTTCACTGTAATTATATAAAACACTTGCCAAATGGTTTTCCGTACAGGATAGAGTCATCTATACAGTTGGGATGTTGCTCGACTTTCGGAAGCGTAAAAAAACACTCGCCTGCGGCTCGTGTATTTTTCTGCTTTCCGTAAGTCTCGCAGCATCCTGCATGCTTGGAAATGGTATTCCTTTAATAAATGACCAACGACAATTGTGACGTTGACTTATGAAGCGAAGTGACCTAGAAGCTGAAAGAAACGAGGTTGAGAATTCAGGTCAATGAAAAAGTAGAAATTTGCGGCAAACCTCAAAACATGTACTTTTTTGAACAAGTACGAGTGTTCTAATAGGACCAGGAACTGCCCAATTCGACAAGCTTGCATGTCGTCCAAATCATTGAAATTCACGGCTTTGTCTAGAAACTC
>JAODVQ020509053.1:5534-23000 GCA_025400075.2 Phenganax stokvisi
GCGCGGGGGAGAGAGAGTTGTAACAATTCTAAGCGTTTGAGACATCTGTCCCAGGACTTTTGAAACTGATTGTACTTTAGTCTACACACAACGTAGACATGCTTCAAGAGATGCTCCTAGTCTGAATTGAATTTTCAGAATATAAATTAATAATAAATGCAAAATACAGTAATGAATTCGGGCAGGTGGGGGTAGCATTGCGTCCTTTGCAGCTTTCCAAAGGTTACTTTGAGAAAATGTCAAGAAGTTTATTCGTCCGAAATTCTACTTGACCAACGTTTGTTTTAGTTACACGGCTAGTTCGCAATTAGGCGACTACAATAAGCAACTCAAATCTATATATTCCTTCCACAGGCAAACTCGATCTCGTATCCACACAGTTGCCGGCATCATGCGAAAGTGACTGACTGTGGGAAGAGCCGAAAGGGCATCAGTGGTTGCTGAGTAGTAACCGTGCACTATCTCACTCTTGAGCAAGCTGTGTCATCTTCTTTTGTGCAACCTATCTTCGTAGTGGTGATATGACTCACTGTGTCGTTTATCATTTTTGCTATCTCTTTTATTGTCTCGTTTATCATTTTTGCTATCTCTTTTATTGTCTCGTATCTTTCTTGTTGAATATTCATCCTCGTTAACTTCACTCCCCGATGACTCTTGTTTCCTTTTCTTCTTCCGCGTTAATTTACTTTCTCTTCCGCTTTCCGATTCCGAACGGTTTCTTTTCTTTTTGTTCTTGCTTTTGCTTTTATGTTTCTTCTTTTCTTGCTCGCTATTTTCAAGTTTATCAAGTTTTCTAGACGAAATGAGAATAAAGCTAAAATAAGCGACAAGCTGAGGAAAACTGAATTCAACTTTAAAAAATGCATGGCCAATAACAAAGTTTAGCAGCAGCATTTATTCAAATTTCCGTGGCTATTTTAAGTTACCTTAATAATTTCCGTTTCTGTTTTTCATTCAAAGTAGCAAGGAAGGCCAACTCTGGGTCGTCATCATCATCTTCTTCATCAGACGCCAAAATTTGCTGCATAAAAACACAACTTTTATTCAACGATAATATTTTTAGTGCAAAAAGATGAATGGACCAAACATATTCAAGTCCAAGGCACATCCAGGGACTTCAAATTTCTGTGAGGACTCAAAATCTGGTCCAGTCTAACCTTGAACGTTTCAAATGATATTTCATACGCACGAGCATCCTAGTTTAGCTCGCACTTTCTGAAAAAGGCCTGGGTACAAAGCTGCATGAGCATTTCATCTTTGCCCGTGTTTTCACGAAATTCAGATACTACTGAGTGAATCTTGAATACCAGTAGCTCAAAGCAAATTTATAATGAATCTGAAAAATCACTATTACCTGGTTGGGGTCATTTTTATTTAGCACACGACCGAGAGCATTTTGTTTTAAAGCAAAGCCATCATTCCTCATATCTTGCATTAGTTTCAATGGGTCACTGACACCAGCATCTTAAAAGAAATTATTTTATGGTGACACTTAAACTCTGCATACATATCTTAGTCTGAAGCCTTTTTATATCTTCTACCATACCTGTAAGTGAGGATGGTTCTGTGCTGATAGATTTGTTGTATAATGGACACTAAAATTAAATACATAAATCAATATACAGTATTGTTCACCTTTAGCACTGTCAGGAAAAGTATGCTATTAGAATATGTAACAGCAACAAGGTCAAATGTACTCTGTTCTATTGTGTATACCTCTCGATCCGTATTCACATGACCCCATTTATGACATTTTATGCATCTAACATTTCGAACCTATAAGAAAAAGAAATTATAAGAAAATTCGAAAAAATTGGGCATGCTTTAATATTGATATGAAAGCACAAACTGTATTTGCAAAGCACAGTTTTGTGCAAGCAGAAGATCCAAAATACATACGGGTATGCCAAACGGTTGAGCGTGAGTTTCAAGATTGAGATCTTTTGTGTAACTAAAGCAAAAGCAAAACAGCAAATGAACATCAAATCACTGAAAACTACTGTTGGTATATATAAAGTTTTCAAGAGCTTGTGACAAACAGTAGTTCTCATATTTTATGTAAAAAAAGTCAATCACTTTCAAGAATATTGGAGACTCTCACTCAAGTCACTTTCTATACATTTGAACCAGAACAGCAATTATCAAATTTGTAATTTCTTGGTGAGGATGTCACTTAACATAACCTAACACAACAGCTTGGTTTGTAATAGGCTACTCTGGGGTGAAAGTGATAAGCTTTTATGGCTTGCTCCACTTCGGTACTTGACACTGTATCAGTGAGCATGCTAAATGCATTAGGAGGTTTACCCCTCTCTTGGAGCACCTTTCAACCATTCAAACTTCACTTCCTCTTCTGGAGGTTTTGACAATTCTTCACCTTCCTATAGGATATGCTCAGTATTAATACAGTACCAATGCCAAAAGTCAGAAAAACATACGTATTTACAATTAGCACTTGCGCAAAGGCAACTTTATCTTCGCAAATTTTGTAGCAATTGCAGTACTATTCATGACGCTAGATCCTGTACTTTATTTCGCATAGCAAAACTGACTGTACTAAATAGAAAACAAGCTATGATATATACCTTGTTCTTGTCTGCTCATATGGTGTACATCATTCCCAACAAACATAGAAAAGAGAAACAAAGTCAAAAATGAATTGAAAATATTCAATGATCCATATTGTGCATATCTTCCCTTTACAACTTTAAGTCTGTTTACACCACACACAACACTATACTGTTCATAATGCTCCAATCAACCTGTTCAATATCTTTGAGTGGAACTTATACTTTTGCTCAGAAATTACTTACTTAAATATCTTTACACTAGCGGCAACCTCTTGCATTTTGAGGGGGCAATATTATTTTTTCTGTCTTATTTCACATCAGTTTACTTCTGAGGGAAAGACTACAATTGTTTCCACTTCAAGAGCAGTTTGCAAAGCAGATTATTTAAGCTTTTTTGGCAAAGTGTACAACACGCCTTAAGAAGGATAAACATGCTTCCCAATATAGGTAGCTACAAAGGTTAAGTACCTTTAAATCCTGGTGGAGCATCATACACAAAACTGAGCCCAAGTTTCATTTTCTCATCTTTACTTACCAGTTGCCTACCAAAAAATTGAAGAAAATGTTGCAGTAGTAAACAAAATTTAATTTCCTTGCCCCTTGATGATAAAATCATGGAACAAAACCAAACACTACACTTAATTTTATTCTTCAGTAAGGAAACTCCTGGCACAATGAAGGAGTCTAAGGATTAAGTCAATAAAAGAAAAAATATTTAAGGTTTCAAAACAACATGAAACAGATAAAAAGAGACCTATTTTCAAACTTTTCTTGTTCCTTTTTGTACTGTTCAACAAGCTCTGCTTGCTTGCTTTCATCTGCAGCTTTTTTCTGTTCTGCCATCCATACCTAACACCAATGAATACAAAAATGTTGATAGCTTATGTACAATGCTATGAATATCAATACATAACAATGGCAGGATTTTTACTCTGAACTTGCCTGACTTTAGAGAGATTATTTATAGTGACTTTGGCCAAGCTCTAGGTTTACATTCAGTGACTAAGTAAGAAAACTAAACAAGAGGCTAAATTTGCAAATAAAAACTATCTTGTGAACACGAATACACAGCTTCCTCTCACGTACAAGTGAAAGATTTGATAGTACAAATTGCAGGATGTATTGCCAGGATTTGATGATCGTAGATGCGCAATGTCATATAATGTCATCCTAGCACAAATGAAGCACTGGCACCTATTTAAACCTCCTTGCACATATAGATGCCATATACAATAAAAAAAAGTATTTGCCATTTTACATCAAGTCCCAGCAAGTGAGCACTAAAGAGACACCCTCCAAACTATAAAACATTCAGCTTGGGTGAATTTCCCAATCTAACCTGACTTTCATGCAGGCTTATAGCTGCACTACCATATTACGGAAATCAGGTGTTTGTCTACATTGTACATTGATAATTACAAAATACGATTCCTTCCTACAGCCTAGTGGCACTATATGAAAGGAGAGCAACTGAATACGAGTCAGTTTGACAAATGTACTAGGCAAAATCATGGTTGCCAGAATAACAGCTTGTTTCTCAATTACATGCAATGGGAATGGGACAACAATGCTGTCCAATGATGTGATATACGTTTTTAAGAGGACAAACTAAGTCAGGGATTCCCACCTGGTCGTATCTCTTCTTGCTATTTTACACCATGTTAACAGAACACCATTTGAAAATTTTATTAGACAAATTAAAATAGTCCAATACATTACCCTCTTTATGTTCCATTTTGAACCAGGATGGAAATCCTTTTTGTTCATGAACTTTTGAAACATGATTGCTACTCTAACACTTCAAAAACGATCCGAGTATTACTGTAAAAAAGACAAATAATTTGGAAAATAGCACAATTAATTATTCTACACAGCTAAAAATTATGAGCCTGCGGTAAAACAGGTTGCAGCAATGTTATGGTGCACCAATTGTTTACAGTTGTCAACAATATTGCACAATATTGTTCATTTTTAATAGTCACGCATTCCTCAAACCTCCCTTCCACTCTCAAACTATTTTCGCTGACCAGTGACCACCTGCGACAAGAGAACAACTCATGGGTAATAAATCCATGTTCTACTTTTTACTTGTATTAAAATTCGCGCAGGTACTAGAATTGGCGCAGCGGCGGCAGCGCTGAAGTGCGCGAATTCTGGTACTGCGCGAAATATAATCCGCACGAAAAGGGTTCTGGTGTAATATGAGACGTACATTGTTAGTAATGCCATCAGCTCGTTCAGTTAATTTATCCGCATTACATACACATTGACACGTGTTTGAATTAACACTAAAAATCAAATATGTCGTCATTCATGTTCAATTTTGGTGGGGATATTCTCAAGTTCTAGGTGGTATTCCGCCACGAATACCTTGCATCTTGTTGAGGATTATCGAACTTGCATTGTTTTGCATGATTTTACAACTTGCGCGAATTTATAGCTGCGCGAATAATTCTCAACAAGGTGCGCGAAATTAAACCGCGCGAATTCAAAGATGAGCGAAAATGAGTACGACGCGAATTTTAATACAAGTAAGGCCAGCTTCATTACGTGAGAGCATATAATTTGTCCATCGATACTTAAAACTGCTTTACAGGGAAATGATTTGCCACTGCTACATGTCAGTGTTAAAATTAATATTTATTTCATGTTTCCTGTAGAATTGGAACAAAACTGGTGCTCCAAATATGTAACACTCTTCTAAACGAAAGATGGATTTTCCAATGAATGTTGATACATTAATAAATCTTGAGCCGATTGTTCTTCTATTACTTTGCTTTGTGTTGGCTGGTTTGCCCCGAGGTCCAGAAAAATTCACTGCAATATGGGCGTTAATTAACGTTTTGATACACATTTGGTTGGAGGGGTAAGCATAAACAAGCTCTCCATGAAAACTAGCCTTGGATTTGATCGTATGAGCCATTGAGTCACACTGATCAAAAAGCAGAATACCCTGTCGTACGTACATTAGTATTTTGGAGTTTGTATTAGTTTCCTCACTGCATACGCTTTGAACGTCTGGATAAGCTGTCCGGGTTAAGGTCAGGGTTGGGTTTGGGTTGGGTTAGGATTGAATATTGATATATATGACAGGGTATTCTGCAATTGCTCCAGCTCAAGGTTTTCAATAACAAAATCTAGCACTGGTGCTAAACTATGCAGCGCAGCAACGTGTGGTGAATACAAACAATATGATAGGTGGGTTTGTGATTTTGGTTTCTAGAACTGTGTGTTTGATGCGACGAGGTCCAAAATCGTTGGTAGCAAAATACGACACATTTGATACACGATATACGGACTGGGAGGCAACTGCAATGGCATTGGTTTATATAGAACTGGTCTTTCATGGACCAATGTGCATTTTATGGTTAGTTAATATTTTGATCAATCTGTTTAAGATACTAAAGTTTATATGCAAAGTAAAAAAAGCCTAGCTGCGACTTTTAGTTGAAAAAATTATCCCCTCCTGGCCCTGATACCTAGAGACATGCACTAGACTGATAACTACATTTAATTTGTAATGGGTATTTTCATGTTGAAAAAGATTGCAACTTCATCAGTACGGAGTTAAAACCACATAAAACCAGACATAACCAATTCCAATTCATGACAAATGACATGAAAATCTATCCAACTGCTATATATTTTCTATTCTAAGGTATTATGCCATATTGAAGAAAAAATGGTACAAACCTTATGTGGCTATCATTAATAGTTCAGGTTACATGTATGGGAGGAGTGTCTTCATTCTCACTGAATATTTGGAAGGTTTTAAACATATTATAACGGTAAGTTGACCCAATCTTGCTTATGTTGCTACATAGTCATACTTAACATAGGGCACAATGTAGTGCATTGCCACTTGATGGATGAAAATTTTACCATGTGGGGAAAATTTTTTGTCCAAATTTTGGTTATATAAAAAATTTATTAATACTTATTTTATTCTATATTCCTATAGCAATCCAGATTCCCACTTCTTTTGTGTAAACTCACAGCATCATAGAAGTCTTTTCTCTTGTTCTCTAGGATTCCTGGCCGCCATCCTTTTCTTTTCGGAATGATATCGTAAATTTCTGGATAATATTTGTATTTGCGAGTACCGTGTACTTTGTATATTCATTCATTGTGATCTTGAGATCTATTCGCGAATTATCGTCAGGTAAAAATGACGAGAAAAGTAAGTAGCACCAGCCTAATTTTCTGATAAAAGTCAGAGTGTATAATTAGAAGTCGTTTTTCTGTATTGTAATAAATTCGTGCCTCTGTCACTGATCGTTGCAGAAACTGTGATAGCCCTACAAAACTGATTGTTTCGACATTCGATCTTGTATTTTGGATTTGATCTCTTCATCTTGACATAGTTCTATTGCTTTATCATATTCAAGCATTCCACTCTCAGATTCACCTATAGAAGCAAGGACAATACATCACCAATATACTCTCGGTTTTATATCACTTCACTGCAGAACGTGCAATCATCAAGAAAACTATTTTGCTGTATATACCGTACGGCAAAATACAATCAAGTGCATCAAAACGTTTCTCAATGACAGTGAAAATTAACGTACACAAGAGCAAGTGAACTCGTCATGAAATTTGTCAAAAAGGACTTCTTCACAGCACGCACAACCTCGTGAACTTATCAAGGTAATTGCAAAGGAAAAATGATTTGTTCTTTATATGCACGAGCAAAAAGCTGTTCTAGGAAAACTAAAAATTGCTCATCTACGCAAATTCAGCTAGTAGATGTCTGACCTGTCTGGACTAAGACGTTGGCAAGGTTAAAATGAAAAGACCACAGATCAACTGATTTCTCTTCTCCTGCAAGGTCAATTGCCTCTTTAAAAAACTTTTTCGCTTGGTCTGTATCTCCAGTTTCATGATATGCAACCGCCAAGTTGTTGAGTAACAGAAATACCTGCATGATAAAGTTCAGGGATCGGTTGTTTAAAAGGTGGATAGCGCTATCCATGCACTGAATAGTGATTTTTTGTAGCATTTGTAAAAGTTCTGTTGATCATTATATAATAAAATTACGACTGATATTGATAAATTAAAGTCTGTAATCTTTATATCGTAGACCAAAATGAAAGTTTCGGCATTTTCCCCCCATTTTATGAACTTTGAAAAATTCATTACCCAGCGGATAACGCTATTCAACTTTCGAACAACCGGCCTCAGTTCTCATTATGGTTGGACGTTCACTGTCCTTGATCACTAATTGAATCAATATTTTAACTTGCATGGTATCCAGTTTTCAACATGTTGCTTTTGCGGCTGGTCTATAACTCGTACCTGGTGTAGCTACGTAGAATACAGTGTACCTGCTGATGTTTAGGGCCAAACACTGTTCTTGATATAACCAAGGCTTCAGTAAATATACTGATCGCTTTGTTCGGGTCTTTTCGTGAGATTCGATACTTGCCATAACTTTCAAGACATATACCAAGAAGAGCTAAACTAAACAATGCATGATTGATGATTGTATTGTAATTCTGTCATAACTTCCATAGCAAAATACAAGTATAATGTATTCAAAAGAGATTCTCCATATGTAAGAAAGATCAAATATATTTAACAGTTACCAGGGGGCACGACCGTATATGTTTTTGTGGTATTAGTGGTTATTCAGTCAATAATACCCTGTATCATGTGGTAGCTACCAAGTACTTCAGAACACCTGTAAAATTTCCACTAACCCAAGCTTACATCATTTTCAAATCAAATTGCAAGTATCTAACTCTGTAAAGCCTTAAAATTTCTTTGAATTTTCATCTTTTATATTGTGTACGCTACACCTAGCTAAATAATCCTTTACTGTACATATCACACAGTACCTGTTCTTGTCAGCACGTTTATTTTCATTCACTTTCTTTCTTTGGTTATTTACACACCACGTAAAACCATTTTCTGCAAGTTCATGCCTAAATTTTGTTCATATATTTCGGCAAGATGGTTATCTGCTTATTCTTAAAATAATACATAAACTATCATTTTTTCACTTGATTTATATACCTTTGTTGCTCAGCATAAATGCTAGCCAATTTTAGAGAAAGTTCAATGATTGTATCATCATCCTAGAAAATGAAACAAAATAGCTCTGCCAATATTTCCAGAGTCAAAGGTAATCAATGCATGAGATACGTCAGCCACTACCAATATACCTGCTTTGTACCATGGGATATCAAGGCCTGTATAGTCTGTTTGTAATAGTCTTCAGCTTCATTTAATTTTCCTAGACTGTGCAATAAATTGGCTATCTGCAATGCAAGTCCACACACAGTATTTATATTAGATGTGGCTATTATAGTTTACCAGCTCAGGACTAGAAGACTTTGATGCTTCATTGACTTCATATTCTTTTGAGATGCAGTACTCATTATCCCATAAAACTGTAACATGCTCCAGTGTTCCAGCTTATTTCATTTCCAATCCTAATCGAATGCCAAATGACGACATGCACTATCATCTGTAATGATGCATTCATTACCTGATCAATGATGAAGACAAATTTTGTTGTCAATATTGACATTCGTTGATTGGATTTAATATCTAAGTTGATGAGATATTTCACTCTTTCTAATGCTTTCTTGTACAACTTTGTAGTCACTTCGTTTGTGGTCCCTCTGCTAGATGATTCCTAAGTAGAAATTACATAAGCCAAAGTGTTATCCTGCATTAATTAAATGCAAGAGTCTTTACTCAACAAGTGATTTATTTAAGAAGCACTGCATCTTAATGGTTTTAAGAAGGTTGACAAGTCATTTAACAGCAAAAATATTATGATACCTGGGCAACTTTGATAAGTTTATCCAGTTCTTCCATTTCTTTGTCACGTTTATCATTTTCTAGTTTCTTAGTCCAACCATAAAAAGCCCCAGCTCCTATACCTACCAGGTACAACAAAAGCTACATCATATGAATGAAGTACTGTACACAATACCATTGGGCTTGAGTAGGTACCAGATGTTTCATATATTTCTAATAACATCAAAAATGCAACATGTTCAGCAGTCTGCAACCAATCGATAAAAACGTTCTCGTTGCATACCTGCAATTATTAAAATGAGAAACTCTTTTCTTCGGCTGAAAAAATTTGAGTTGGTAGAGTACCCTCTGCAAGTTGATGTACAGTTCATTTTCCAATAACCAACATAATGAAAATTTAACGGTAAAAGTTTTTCATTGAGAAAATGAAACGGTTTAGTTGTTTTAAGATGTGCAGTGCAGTGTGACGCTTTGCATAAAGCTGTGAAAACTGATAATCCTTGGTTCCTTTTGAAGTAGCCCAAGTTCTGCCATGCTCTAGAGGCCATACAAAGTTCAGTTAAAATAGAATGTGGTTGCACGTCTGATTGATATAAAAATAATGCTTTACTAGGGAACGTTAATTTAACACCAATAAAAGGCGTTGTTCTCCATTCACCATTTCACCTTTTTGCGTAACTTTCGAGTGTTTCACTTTCTCTGGTAAAGAAATGGGATCGAGTGGTACATCATCGGTACATTTGGGTCTTTAGCAACATTGCCACTGAATAACATTGACTTTCACTATTTTTCATTAATTTCGTACAAATTGACTGGTAACAATTGAGAGTTATAATTTCACGTATTTTCGTGCCTTTTTGGTCGTTAAAAAATTGTGCTCTAAAACTTTAGCTAATTATTACAAGTTTGACAGTTTTCATACTCTGTCATCACACCATACTATACGTCATTGTGAGTCACTGACGCCACATTCAGGCGGGAAATTGCAAAAAATGGCAGCGCTAAGAAAGACGCTTCGTTGTTGATGAAAATATATTTGACGATCACTGATATTTGGTAAACACTGATCTTGTGATATGCACAATTAATGGATTGGACACGCACTCGCTCTGTTTTAGCTGACTTAGGGAAACTGCTAACGTGTGCGATATGGTATGAAACACTTTTTAATGAACAATATACTTTAATACATGCTGTACGCTTAATACAGTGCTTTGTATACAACCCTTGCTGATAATGTTTTTTTAAAGTATTACATGTTCAAAAACTGATTATTGGGTAAAATTATTCTTGTAGTAAAAGCTACCTCTCAGATCCATGCACCTTGGATAATTGTGATCATAACTTTTGCAGGTATAGCACATATCTCAAGGTCTGTGTGCAAAAATGATATAATAGTAAAGTAATTATATTGATGCTATCTCTTGTTTGTGATCTTATTTAGTCTGTTTGGAAGTACTACTTGAATAAATGAATTATTTCATAATACACCTCCACGGTTATTAGATAGATAGATAGTTCACATGTAGTTACTTGGCACTTGGCAGCATGAGTTGAATTGCATAACTATTTAGAATGCTATTCTCGTGTATACGGTATGCATATTTATCTATATTACTCTAGACTGTCTATTTTTACAATGATCAATTACTACTTTCCTAATCTGTTTACCCTAATCCACCTCGTCAACTTTCTGTTTACCCTAAATCAACTGTCAACTTAATTTAGCCTTAATGAACCCATGAAGATGCAACAAATGAACCAATCAGTGATAGTGGTGCTACTTACTTATTTTCCTCCACCTATGCTGCCATTAGTGCTAGACGATTTTGCTTGTCAGTTGTCGGGTAGTGACTCTTGCTACAGGATTAATAAAACGTCACTGGTAATAATTAGATAAAGTAGATTGAATTGGGATGCGTTGCTAGCACCTTGATAGCTTCTTAAATTATATTTCCTTCAAATTCCAGGTACTAATGACAATGCAATAAGAGAAAAAGCAATCTTAAGAACAATGTTCACTTGATTCTTTTTTACTGCAACAGAAATTGTATTGAAGAAAGCATAGGAAGTAACTCAAAATGTCCAGAATGTGGGGTATTTTCCTGGCTCAAAGACTTGAGATTAAACCATCAGTTGGCAACCACTGTAAATATGACTTTGAAACTTCAATCACTCATTGGTTTGAATATGGAAGGTTTGTTCCACATTCACTATAAACTGCTGTTGAACTCTAGTGGCTGAAAATTACTGAGTGTTAGCCTATTTACAGATCTTTTAAATCACTGTAACTATCTATAATACTTTTTATTTTAATTGAAGATATTGTACCTCAAAGTAACTCAGACTCAATATCAGAAACTACGTTCAAAGTTGATTCTGATGAAGAAATACCTCGTAATGATGATCTTCGTTTAGAACATGAGTCATCAAATAAATCTGCTGGTAAAGAAAAGCTTAACAGTCAAAGAGTAATATTGCCAAATAAACCTAGTACTTGTCTTACAAGGGCAAAGTCTTCAAGGGAAACTAATACAATGGAAGGTACATCAGGAAAACCTAATTTGATGGACAGTGGTAAACTTTGGAGAAGGCAAAAGAGTAGAAAGCTAAGTGAAATTGCTCAGAGCAGTACTAAAGCATCCAATACTGCTGTAGACCATGCTAAACAACCTACCCCAACAACAGATATTGTAGAATCCATGGACTTGGAGAATGAAAATGCAGTTATGCAAGAGAAGAATCATGCAACTGAAAAGACCAACGCCCCTTTGCATTTTATTGAGCCTGACCTAGTAAACCAAAGAAGTAGACTAAGGAGAAACTGCAACGTACAAATATCTAATGCCACAAGAATGCAAAGATCTAATTCTACCAATGAAAATGGCACTTGTGAACCAAATGAAATGCATATGACAAAAAATCCAAACGTCAAAGAAACAAGTGATACTAATGACCAAGCAAGTACAAGAAAATCAGACTGTAAGACAAAAGCTGTCAATACGGCCATGGTAAAGGACTCCAGCAATCAGACAGCAGTAAAACATGCCAAGCAGAACCACTCTGGGACACATTTAAGTTCTAGAGTCATGAGGCGAACAGGTCTAAAGGCATCCAAAGGCAATATTTTGACTAATTCATATTTGTTTAGAAATAGACAAAATCAGCAAGGTTCTAATCCGGCTGACAAGCCGTTGAATTTCACAGAAGAACATGATCCATTCCACTTTACTGATGATGATGACGGTGATGATGAGGGCAATTGCAATGAAAATCAAGATAATAATGATGTTATTGATAATGATCAATGTACTGACAGTACTGATCATGACAAAGATCACCCTATTGCAGATGATCATGATAATGATAATCAAAACAATCATAATGGTGTTAGAAGTGAACCAACACTAAGATCAAAATCGATGTTTTTCCGTAAGTTAGCTTGCAAAACAAGAAAAGATAAATCAAATTCACTTGAAATGAAACAAGAAGATCCATTTCAGTTTCCCGGAGATGATGATGATAATGTTGATGATAATCAGTCAATACTGCAATTAAAATTTAAATCTAACAAAACGTTACATACAGCACGTAAAAGAAGTGAAGAGAAGTCGAATCTAACCGCGTTAACACAACAAGATCCATCCGAATTTAGCGATAATAACAATGATGATGATAACGATGATGGCAGACCAATGCTACAACTAAAATCGAAATCTGCTAGTAAAACATTGACTAAAGAGCGCAAGGCAAGGCGGCAGAAATCAAATTCATTTTATTTTGAACATGATAAAGAAAATAGCAACGGCAGGCTGCTAAGAGCGACCACTACGAAATTGCGCCAGAAAGTAAGGTCTGAGGCCGCAGTTGAGCAAAGCAAGATGAGTTCCAAATTTACTCATCTTAAAAGCAGACCTATTAATCGTAAAGGCAGAGCAGTTGACGGTAAGAAAACTTCATTAAAACTAAATACAAAGTCGAAGGATCCTGTAGTGAATGAAAAGAGAGAGAATGCTACGTTCAACGGAACAAGAAAACGAGCGCGACCATGGCGAAACAATATTCGAGGATATTTTACGGCGAAAGAATGCGCTCAGAGCGAAGATACAAATTCTGATATTTTCTCGGATGATGGTAAGTAGACACTGGTCATCTCATGCAAAGTACAGCATAACTGCATCAGGTCGACCGTATTGCAAAGTAGAATGACAAACTAGTGGCCACTGCACCTAGGAAGCTTTGTGCTTGACACTAAATATTTAAGTACTATAATACAACCACGGTTGACTTAAATGTATTTTAACTACTTTCATTCTTTCTAGTTTCGGAGATGGAAAAGCGGAAAAAATGGCGAAAAACATCAACATCATCATCTCAAAGTCAAAAAAATGTTTCTGTGTCGTCTCAGAGTTTGAAGAACAAGAAAGGAGAAACGCCTTTACATTTGGCGGCAATCAAGGTTTAACTTCTTAATACAGCGAACGTGAAAAATGAGATTATATTGCTCGCTCTTATAACGGAGTAAATGTTTTGATATGGACTACCATTCATCCTCTTCCCTGCAGCTGTTCTTCAATTCTTGTTCCTGTAGTATGATCCACCGAAGGCAATATTCAAATACGTTCTTGTCACATATTTCCAGGGCGATCTGGCTTCTGCACGTGAACTAATTAACGAAGGAGCGGATCCTAACGCGAAAGACCATGCTGGATGGACACCATTAGTACGTGAGAAAAATCGCTATGCAGAGTATAGGAAGGACTAGGTTCAAAGGAAATATTATTCACGGGCAAAGCATAAGAATTAATATCCCTCGCCTTTAAACCAGCTGCATGTCGGGATTCAAAAATAACCACCCTATGCCAAATACTACTACGATTCACAGAGATGCATTTCCGTTGATTTTCTAGCATGAAGCGTGCAACCATGGCCATGTTGAAATAGTTGAACTGCTATTAGACAACGGCGCGTTGCCCAATATTCCTGGCTTCGACAACGACACACCACTCCACGATGCGGTTGCCAATGGTCGTTTAAAAGTAGTTCGTCTTCTTGTCGCAAGAGGAGCTATTTTAACAGCAAGGTACTTCTGTGCTGTCATCTTTCTTCTGCATGGTAGGATATACTCGGTATAATGTAGGGTGAGAACAGGTTGGTTATCGAGAAAGTTTGCTTGGACGTTTGAACCTGTTTTATGAGGTTGGTCGCAGAATGTACCTTTCCTAATACAGTACAATAGTTTGCGGTCGAGTAGTGTGTTAAAAAGGAACGTACATAGGATTGAGTGAGTAGATTGGGTCAAGGTCAGCATCAATCTCATTCCCAGGGCTAACACAACTCAATAGTAAGGCTCGCAGCTACAACTGAGATTTGCGTCATTAGGAGTCGTGAGAATTGCTGTTTCTTTTCACCGACGTTTTCGTTTCAGAAACAAGCAAGGTTTACTACCAATGGACTACGCCATAACTAAGGCAATGAAAGCCGCACTTTCACCTCGTGAATCATCTACTACGCAACCTGCACCTGCACTAACCATGGTCACTATGAAGGTGACTTCTAATTACCACTCGCATCAATTGATATAGTATACTTGAATATTAGTAAAATCGTAGTATCACAAACATTCTAGGTTGTCTTCTATACAGATAGTTATATAGATATATTGACTTGCATCAGATTTACTTGAACGCACATCATTATTATCTCATTCGTGTTTTTTCCGACGAAATAACAATGATATACTGATATACCGCACTGTTGATGATATACTGCCAATATTCTTGATCATGCTGTATTGATCTGGTATTTTTTTAGCAGTGTTCGGAGTTCTCTCGTGATTCTCAAGTTGTTTTGGGTACCGCCCTCAATACACAGGATCAAGTAAGTACATGCATGTATGGCGAAAACTGATCAACTCCTCCGTGGAGGATTTCAATGTTTCGAAACCTTCTTTGAATGTCTTAGTTGCTATTTAGCACGTTCATAGTTATGATCTAGTTTTCAGTGTTGCAGCATAAGAAGAAAATTTTTTAATAACGTTGCCGGGTATGGACCAGCATTAGAACGACACTATATTGGTTATTCTGTAGGTGTTACTGAAGAAATGCATAAAGCTACTTGGTGGAACACTTGTCGACGAATTTGATGAATCAGGTATTGTTACAACATGTCGCAATAGCTACATTCTTAGTTCTAAAGTTTGATGACGCAATATTTTTCTCTTCAGTCACCCACATTGTAACTTCAGTGAATGACGATGGGCATTGTCCAAGAACAATTAAATATTTGTCCGGTATCTTGGCTGGGAAATGGATTGTTAGTTTTAAATGTAAGTAGACATAAAATGTTGGTAATTATTTTAATATTTTGGTTGGATCAATCTTAAAGCAGACCATTGCAATGTGCAAGCACATATGCAAAGTAAAGTGCAAGAGTCTCCTTATCTTGACTAAAGACATTCGCAGATTTTAAACAGTTTTAACCAGTGGTAATAGTATACACAACAATATTTTAGGGATCAAAGACTGTTTTCAGCGGCGACAATGGCTTGATGAAGATTCTTATGAAGTAAAAGGGACGTGTAATACACCAAGAAACGCTAGAATCAACATTCTGCAACAGGTTTGTTTGTATATTTCCTTCATTTCTACAACAAAATTTCCCAAATGTTATTCTGTGTTTATTATCCAGATGCCACGATTGTTCGATGGCTGTTCGTTTTTCCTACGTGGTGTGTTTAAACCTCCCACACTTAGCAAAGGTCACCTCATCAAGCTAATTACACTGGGCGGGGGTAAGGTGCTACACAGGGAACCCAAACTTAAAGACGGCGATCTGATGTCGTTACCTTCCAATCCGATTGTGACATTCCAATCATGTGCACCAGAAGTGGCTTATCATGCTCCAGCCAACTCTACTTTGTCGTGTTGCACAGAGTTCATAATTTACGACTCGGCATCGTGTGATCAACAAAAAGTCGTCCACTCCCCAGTCCTACGCACGGCTCCAGTCACTTGGTTAATGGATTGTATATCGTCCTTTCAACTGCTCAATATCCCGGATGCTTAATGAGCACTAACTGTTAGCCCCCAGACGCACCATTGCCAGTCTTAGTGAAACTTACCATGTATAATGTAGTTAGTTTTCTCGTTAAAGTTATAATGAACATTGTTGGTTTTTATGTCCAGTGTCGTTTTAACGCTTGATTGTTTATCGTTAGATCTGCCATCTTGCTCGACAGAAAAATATGGGCCAAGCCATAAATGTTCAAGTTGTTTTTTGTTGTTCTCTATCTTGTGTTGCACCAATATGCTAGCGAGCGGAAAAATCAAAGTTTCCTCTGCTGGCAGTGTCGTAAGCTATTAGAACCGAACAAACTTATGACATATTTTGAAATACACTCTTCATCCACTCCAAGTCACATACTTTCACACTCTCATCTCTGCGCACATCATTGCTTCTGCCTCCCTCCACACGTGAGTTTTCTGGGAAATTGCTGTCTTGTGTCCTACAGTCTGCGGTATCTTCGTCAGAAGTCACAGCGTCTTCACTTGTGTCCATGACTGTGAAAAACGAGCAAATTATACCCAAAATAGAGAATGATACATTTGGTTGAACTGCGATAAACACTTATAATATTGCCATTGGTTTAAATTTTAAGGGCAATTTTTGGGAGAGCAACTCGAAAACGGATGCAAACACTAACAATTTAGGACAGAGGCTGCAGCTAATTTGATACATTGAAATTATTTTCCCTTGGAAAGGCTGGCAAGCTGGTGTTTTTTTTCGAGACAAAAATTCGTTTTCGTTAATTCAGGTTAACGTTGGAACTTTGAAAGATTCTAACGAACATAGATTATATCGAAAGAAAATTTAAATTCAGCGAGCCACTCATTAGACATAGATAAACAACGGAAACAGCAGTTGATACAGTTCTAGTAAAGATTTCTGCCACATTAAGCTGAATCAAGAACAAAAAAAGTTGGTCAATAGTAAATATTTAAGAAAAATAGCTTCAATTCTCATTTCGCGTTTCAGCTAAAATTGAATTGCAATGAAAGGTAACTTTCTTTCGCACTATTATTAAGCTGCCTACTCACCTGTTTCTTCATTGTTATCATCATCA
>JAODVQ020509159.1:0-26049 GCA_025400075.2 Phenganax stokvisi
GAGCCAGAGGCCGATCCAAGTGTAGTTCCAGAGCCAGAGGCCGATCCAAGTGTAGTTCCTGAGCCAGAGACTGATCCAAGTGAAGTCCCAGAGCCAGAGGCTGATCCAGGTGTAATTCCAGAGCCAGAAGCTGATCCAAGTGTAGTTCCAGATCCAGAGGCTGATCCAAGTGTAGTCCCAGAACCAGAGGCTGATCCAAGTGTAGTTCCAGAGCCAGAGGCTGATCCAAATGTAGTTCCTGAGCCGGAACCTGATGCTGGCTTTGACCCACTTGAGGTACCTATGAACAATCATTGAGAAATGAGGCATGTCTTTCACTTGTGCATGTTGCATACATTATTTAGCAATAAAAAGGATAGAGAAAGACCTGGTAACACCTCATGCATCCAAGGCTAGAACACAATCAAACGAGTAGTTATTCAAAAACCAGTAGCATAATTTATTATTCACATCATCGCTTGTCAACATTTATCTAGATCAAGACCACACACAAATATGTACCTGAGAAGCAGATTTCATGAGCATCACTGCAGCAGTCATTATATAGAAAGCAAAGACGGTCACAGAAACAGTCTCGAGTTGACCCTTGACAATGGAACTGAACATCACTCGTGCAGCACTCTTCAATACCAGCTGATTTACATGGACCCTACAAGTATTGTGCATGATATAAGTAGTTCCAGTGAGAGTATAATTCTCTGCACTAGCTTTGGATCCATCCCATGCCTATATATCTACATAATTTGTGCTGTAAACTCAGGCTCCTATCTCCTGACTACCTTAAGAAGCTCGGTAGGTACATAGCCAGGGCAGTTATTACTTTGGAGAAAGCTGACTCGGATAATGTTGATATGTCTGCTGAGCACTTGCTTTACTTATTGATGCTTCTAAGCTATATACATGTAATTAAGCCACAGTAATATCATCAAGAGCTTTCACACCATGTAGTTCATGAAAACTGAAGCAATGGAGCTAGCAATTACAAGTAGCATTATCTTCACATCTTATGGGTGATGCATAATGCTGTTGGTCAATGCATCGATATGATAGAATAGTTCAGTAAGGCAAGACAGTAGGCCAAAAACGTACCTGACTTAAATCTCGCTCAACACGATTTAGATCAATCTGAAATTGATTACTCTTTCTCTTTGGTGTACCTGGTATGGGTCATAGTGAAAGGGTAGTTAGGTGGCTATCAATACCCTTGTTGCCTTTTGAACATAAACAATAGATCAACATGTCACAGAAGCTCTCGTTTTCTTAGGTAATGTTAGGAATTTGTGCTAAACATCTTGTTAACTTACTGTCCATGACATGAGACTTCTTTTCAATATCCAACACTGTCTTAAAGCCCAACTGACCTCTTATACAATCTAGCACTGTATTGAGACAATGATATTGTTGAGATAATGATCTTCAAACCTTGCCTCCTCCCTAAGCTCTCCCTCATTCCATATTGACCTTGAAAGAGTGCTAAGTGAGAGTAATTTGTACAAAGGGAGAGTACTTTTCCCCATTCATCACAATATATTAGCTCCCTTAGCAAAACCATGCCAATCCCTTTATACAAGGACACTATAGATTTGACTAGAGAGGGAGAGTCTGGAGGAAATGCTATAGTTTAAACCTTCATAAAACGATCCTGGTTGACAGACACAGTTGAAATTTTCATCAGGAGCATGTCGGTTTGGACAGCTAGAGACACATACTTGTCCAATGTAATAGTTACAGCATTCATCTGCACTAGACCCATAGCACCTTTTGTGACCTCTATCACACTCTGAACTACACTCTGCAATGAAGAATATAATCACATTTAGTTAATCAATAAAATAGCTAAAATAACTAATGCAATGCGTAGCAGGATCTGCCACTCTTCCAAAATTTCTAGTTGTAGAAGAAAGACAAGAAGAGCAGTCTTCTCTCAATGGTGTTGAGAAATTTGCTGAGAGTGGTGGATAGCGGGAAAACAATACCCAGCTCTTCCTTTTGCAATAAATGTCATACTGCTTCAATTCAGTATACTCTGAGTCTTGGAGATTTGATGTCATGCAGCTGTACTTAGCTAGGAACGAAGCGTGTCGATAACGGTCTCTTTCAAAGCTATGAGACAAACAGAGTATTGAAGAGTTTATAAGAGTTACACGACTCGATTGGGATGTACATCCTTCCGCAGAATTCCTGATGATCCTAGAGATATCATTGGGCATCGGGTAGGAACAATCTCGAGGGCAAACAGTAGCGGGTAAAAAGAGCGATGCCGCGATGATCACAACAGACAAAAAACTACATCCACTCATTCTTGCTAGATTATATTTCCCCCGGCGTGTTCCTTTCTAAAGCGCACATCTCTCTTTGTCCATTAAAATTGCGTGTGCGCACGCGCGTTATCTCTAGCTCATGGCACAGTCAATCTTCTTCTTCCACTTCTTCTTTTTTAAATCCTCCTCTTGAGAGAGTATCCCATTTATTTGGCAAAAATATATACAGAGAGTCAGTGGTGCGAGTTGGACTAGCTAAACGTTGGAAACAGAGTGCTAGGCACAGCATGCGTGAGAAACGCCTTGTTAATTGTATAATGCTATTTGCACACTATTAGCAAAGGAAATAAAACCAAATAAAATATACTAAGGAAAGAAACTACTAGCACAGGAAATAATCTTTTCAGTGACATCTATACATACAAACTAGCTACACATGTAAATCCAACTAAAGAACTGTGTCATAAACATTTTCTATTCCAGCAGTCACATAATTTTCCTCTTCTTTGCTGTCTGATGACTTCCAAGCAAGGGTAGTGGAGAGATCTAAATATCCTGCCTCTGCTTCCAGGAGAGAAGAGACAAGTTGAACTAAATCACTGAACGATGGTCTTTCTTCTGCCACCTCATTCCAACATGATTTTATAATGGTAAATCTGAAAATAATTTGTATAATATTATCGTGATTAACTTAAATTGCGCCTCTTTGTGTGAAGGATTTCACACTATAAAGCATTTTTTTATAAAGGACAAACTGAGCAACAACATCAGTCTACCTATTAGCTAATGCTGTATAAGATGGAGAACTTCATTTCTAAACTTTCCATGCAGTATGGTCTAATGCGCATCATAATAATAGCAAAGCTAAGGGAGAGAATTGACACTTCATAGCATGCTGCTGTGTTGAGTTATATAAGCATAAGTGTGTCACTCTTCGAGGTGAACAGACAATATTATTTGTGGAAGGAGATAATTATGAGCCATCTAATTATTTCCCTTTTGGACTGCTCATAACTCTTATAGTTAGCACTAACACTTCATTGGTGCAGGCAAAGTTGCCAGGCTTGTTCAATCTCTCTCCAGAGGAAAGAAGGTCAGAGAGCCTCATGACTGGTATACCTTGATATGGTACCTGACCACATGTGAATATCTCCCAGCAGGTCACACCATAGGACCACTGTAAAATAAATAATGATTTTCTATGTCTTTTATAAGTTATTATTATCTTACAACATCAGTTTTCTCGTTGTAAAGTTCGCCATTGATACTCTCGGGGGCCATCCAACGAATTGGGACTTTTTCGTCATTTTCAGATCCACTTGCATTTGTACGGAAGTAGTTTGACATGTATACATCCTCAGTGAGACCAAAGTCCGCCACTTTTATGACTCCATTCATGTCAATCCTGTGTAAATAGCCAGGATTATGCTGTGAACTCTGGCCTTACTTATTTAACATGATGTGTATATCTTATCATGCATGAATTGTATAATAATTGTTGAATGATTGTGCATGCATGATCAGATCATAAATGCCACATTAAATGAGTTACCAGTCACAGAATTTGTGCTAATCACTCACATGCAGTTGCGTGCAGCAAGGTCCCGATGAACTACTCTCTCTTGAGTCAAGTATTCCATTCCTTTGGCCACTTGGAGACACATCCCAATCATTAGTTTTTGTGCTGCAGTTACCTAAACAAAACAACTGACTTCACTCGCCATCAAATGGCTATATAATATAAAGTATATAGTTAATAATAAAAGAGGGACCACAAGCATATATTTTGTGAGATGTAGCTTTGGAAGGGACACCTCTCATATTTTTACCTTATGTGGGTGGTCAATTTCTTTTAACATCAAGTCGTCCTTGTGGTGTCTAACATACTCTAGAACACTACCATTACTCATGAATGGCATAATGAGTAGGGGGTTCTCTTGATCAAGACACACTCCTTTCAGTACCATGATGTTGGGGTGATCAAATGTTACCATCAAATTGATCTCTTTTATCAGTTTATCCACATCCGATGAAGCAAACAACACTATAAAATTTAATTTTAAACTCAATCTTGTAGGTCGTAAAATATACCTTTGACTGTTTTTATTGCTACTAATTCACTGCCGTTTTTACCATCCATATACGCCTTGTAAACCACTCCAGATTCACCTGAAATTCAACCATCAATGTTTTGTCCCAGCTATATATTCACCAAACCATACCTTGTCCTACTATATTTGAGAGGTGGATTTTATCCTTTGTGAAGAGAAGTTCTCTAGGCACTTTGTCTCTGATTTCACCCAACATTGAGCCCTTAAATATACCACCTATTATGATAATAGCAATAATTTCCATAAAATATATACAGTGGAACCTCTGATAAAGGACACTCCAAGATAAGGACAACCTCTCTACAAGGGACACTGGCTCTACCCTTTCCCAATAGAACTGTGTATAATTTGACCTCCAAGATGAGGACAGCCTCCCTTTAAGGACAAAACTCTAGTCACCAAAGTGTCCTATTGTTCGGAGGTTCCACTGTATTAGTTTTTTATCTTACCTGCTGGAATATTGTGTGCATATCTTTGCATCCTATACCTGAATTGAAACATAGGTATAGTAAAATTTAATCCTATATCTATTCCACTTTAAAACTGACGTGGGAAGAGAAGTATTGAGTGCTCTTTTCTTGCGACGAAAGTGATAGCAGACGACTAATAACACAGCCATTAATGTTAGTAGTAAAAGAGTGATTACTGCAATAGGAACGACAATGTATACAATGAGAAGGTTGGTAGAACCAGAGTCCACAGCTCCAATACATGCCATGTTAAACATTATTTCACCTGGGACAATAAGTACATTATCATCAGGACAATTGGAATTATTTATATACTCACTACATTCATTCTCTGAACAATCACTAATGACAATATGACTCAACGGTTCTGATATATTAACCGGAAGAGCCCCACTCTTAAGTGCTAATCTCACAAGGAACATTTCATCATTCATTTCACATTCTTCATCTTGTATAATTTCGATACTAAACATCTTCCTTTTATCTCCAGGTTCAAATTCAAGAATTTTGTTAGCCTCAAATGTGTAGTCATTAGCCAATGCTGAAATACATAATAAAAATGCAGATATTGGTGTTTAAAAATGAATTAATGCTAACCGGCAGTGTCATTTTCAGTGGTGAGGGAAAGGGAGAAAAGCCGAGGAGTTCCAGAGGATGGTTCTAAGACAACAACAGATAATTCCGCCATTCCCTGACTCTCACTAGTAGTGTAGATACTGGACTCAAATCCAACAACAATAGGAACTGTGTATACACATTTATCCAGTCATTGTAACAAATAGACCACTAAAGTGTATATGTGTACCTCCATTACATCCGTCAGCACACTGTGACTGAATCACAATGTCGCCTTCAGTCTGATCCAGGGATATTCTTGTGTCAAGCCCAGAGGTTTGCTTGATAACAAAATGCAGTGTCTCCTCTGGTTCATCAATCATGTCTGCCACTATCATAACTCCAGTACACTGCCGTTTTTGGCAAGGTTGGAAATGTATTAATTTAGATACCGGCACAAAGTCCAATTCTAAATCTGTGGTAACAAAACAACTTCATAGGTAATAGGTATACTAACACTATTTTCCCTCTCAGACTATGTCTACTTTACAGTACTGTAGATAAAATTGAAAACTAGGTCTTGGACTTGATAATATATACCTGACTCTCTGTAAATGGTAGAGAAACTGATATTGAATGGGATCCCAACTGGGCACTGAATGTCCGGACTCCTCACTATGACACACACATTAGCCACACCCACATCTTCTGTAACCGAATACACCGTACTTTCTAATCCAACCACAGCTCCTATACATTAATAAGATCACAAGTACTGTTATGACCCCTGGTTATGACTTACTGCAGTCTAGGTCTGTAATAACTAGTTGAGCCCTCTCTCTCTCAATTGTGATAGGTAGAACACCACTATACAGTTTTAACTCAAAATATAGTTTCTCATCGTTACTTTCACACATCAGGTCACTGTTGATCAGAACTTTATGAAACACGCTCTGTTCTCCAGCACTGAAATTAATGAGCTCATTTCCTTCAATTGATATATCACTACGTACTGTGGAGACAGGACAAAACAATCAGATAAACAAAAGAATTGTTCTGGTTATACTAGTTAAATGTCTATACCTATACACTCCCTGGACACACTCAAAGATGGACAATTACACTTCTACCTTCTGATATCAGGAGAACCTCAATGAAAATTAACTTTTAACGATAGTGTACTTTAAGGGGGATATCACCATAGCACATTTTCTTACTTGCAGTGTCTTCTATAACAGTAAGGATGAGTGAAAAGGGACGAAAAGTTCCAATACTTGGTTCCATGACTTTTACCAACAGCTCTGTCATTCCTTCACTCTCACTAGCAGTGTAGCTAGATAACTCAAATCCCACCACAATAGGAACTGTATTACAAAGACAAACATACAATTGTTTTTATGAGGAACACAAGCATGACCAGCAGGTGCCATGGGGCTCCATAGAAAGGGAAAAAACTTAAGAACATTAGTCCCACAACAGCACAGCTTTATATTATAAACGCCGCAGAGTTATTTTAAATGCTGTCCCAAGGAGGCTTCTGGGGCTTCAAATGCACCTCCATACAATTATGGCTTCAATCTCTCTAAATTAGAGCACACATCAGATATGGTTATAATATGTTTGTTTTATAATGAAAATAGCAAGTGACTGGGGAAAATGTGACAATATTGTGGTGTTTTTTTTAGTTTTGCCATCATTTCTTAAATAAATGAGAACATAGATAACACATACATGATTGTTTTGTGTTGCTGTAGTTTATTTTCTGCTGTTTTATGTGATTTGTGACAGAACAAACATGACACACTGAAGGTTTTTGCATCTTGGTGCTTTTAACTTTATTAGAGCTCACCTCTATCACTGCAATTACAAGGACATTGAGAGGCGATGAAGACTTTTCCCTGTGCTGGATCAAGTTTTATTCTAGGGTCGTGGTCAAGCCTCTCTTGTAATGTTAGTATAAAATATTCCTCAGGTTCATCTATCATGTCACTCACAACACTGATATTGAGACACTTCCGGATTTCACACATATCAAATTGCAGAAGTTCATCAAAATTTATATAATCCATACTACTACCCACTACACAAGAAGAGACAACATTAAACTTTATCACAATAACATTATTAGGGTGTAAATAGTAAATTGGAAAGCCAACCAAAAGGCCAGAATATGAGACAAAACTATCACATCGGTTTATACTAATGCTGCTACAATGTATTTCTATTCTAAATTTCTTTGACCAAAGATTACGTGTATAATATTAAAATGCCATACACTTTTATGTATGTACTTCTATATAGTGAGGACTCAAAACTGGCAATGAGGCATTAACAACACTATATCAGGTTTGTGGCTTCATAAACTCCAACAGCCACACTACCCTTATGGATAAGGTATCCATTTTCAGGTATGTGTATATACATGCTTTATGAAGTGAATTCTACATTTTACTTAGTATTATCTGGCAATATGAAAACATTATGTAGGATAATTACAAACCTGCGCTTCCATCCAGAGCACTAATACTGACATGAAATGGAAATTCAATAGGACATTCAATATCTGTACTCTTCACATTGACGCAGACTTCAACACTACCAATATCTTCAGGTACACTATATATTGTTGTTTCCAGACCTACCACTGCATGTATAAAAATTATAAGATAACATCACCGATGGGCCCTGATAAAATGATAGCATAATTTTGGGAATAATAGGTACACCTATTAAGAATGGGAATAATAGGGAGATTTCAGGGTTTTGCCTAATATGCATATGCAAATTTGGTGTCACGTGTGTAAAAATTGAGACAAAGCAGGGGAAAAGTCATCTATATCTTACACTGGGAATCAAACTTGATCCTCACTATCCAGCAGAGTGTTTTTCTCTGCTAGTAAAATCATTTACAAAATCTCAAACTTCTTCATTTGAGGACTAAGATCAAACTATCTATCTATGATAGGTCTAACAAAGTGTTCATTGGCTGTTTTAACAGTGTGTGTCCTCTATTAAACTTCTCTACGGCTATTATCATAAGAATAATTATAAAGTGTAAAGAATAATGGGTGATATAAAAAGAATAATAGGTAAAACTATTGAGCATAAAAGAATAGAATAATGGGTAAACTTTTGAGCATAATTTATCAAGGCCTAATAATCACCGATGCCCAAAGGATTTATAAATTAATGATTTAGGTAATAAATGGTGCCATCTCTGCTTTAAAAAACAAGACTCAGTGAGGGAATGTTAGTTGCTTGATCACATAGAACCATGAGTAGATATGCAAAGGGTTGATGGCTTCTGGGACACATACTAGCTTGCATCATTATTAAGATGTGCAACCTCCAGGTTGTAGTATTACTAGCAAATACAGTTAGGCTGGGAATGTACTGTAACTTACTACAATTGGTTTCTTGAATAACTACTTCAGCAGTTGATGGCTCTACTATCAATGGTAGTGATCCGCCAAGAAGAGATATGTGGAGAAATAGATTGTGAGTATTACTGGCTCTGCACCTAGTAATGTTCCTCTGTATATGTATAACTATTGATTTCCGAGTGACCGTGGTATTGAATTCCAATGTTGAATTAACAATCTGTGTGTAATCTTCTCCTGATACTGTGCAGAATCAGATAGTATATCATTATAAGCTGATATATTATGCTTTATAACCTGCTGTGCCATTTTCAGTTTGTACAGCAAGCTTAAAATGTCGTGGTGTTCCTCCTATGACAGGTTCTGTGATGATAACAGATAGCTCCACAGTTCCCTGACTCTCACTAGCAGTGTAGATACCGGACTCAAATCCAACAACAATAGGAACTGCACATACAGAGATGAGGCTATAACTAATGTGTTATAATACTGTTACCTCCATTGCAACCATCAGGACATTGTGAGGTGATGATGACTTCTCCCTGTGCTGGATCCAATGATATCCTGGGGTCTAGGTCAGGAGTCCTCTCAAAAGAGTAAGTAAATGACTCCTCAGGTTCATCTATCATATCACTCACAATACCAATATCCACACATTGTGTTTCACATGATTGAATGGTAAATGAAGGAAATGGTGTGTTATAGTCCAATTCACCTTCTATTGTTATTTTTTAAAAGATTAAAATACTAAATTTATAATACTATTGTTTATGATGCCTACCCGTGTTTCTGTCCAAAGGGACTAAATTGACAATGAAAGGGTTTTGAAATGGACACTCAACTGCAGGACTCGTGGGAAAGACACACACACTAACTGCACCCTCCTCCTCCGATACTGTGTGTCTAGTTCTGTTCAGCTTTACTTCCATTGCTGAAGAAAGAAAGACAATTACTGGTTATAGCTGCCATAAAGTGCTGAACAGTAGTAAGTATATAGGAGGAGTACAGCATGTTTCTTGAGTACTATATATAATAGGTTAAATTTCTGACTTACAGCACTCAGTTTCATTGTAGTCATTGATTGAAACACTCATAATTTGTTTTGAAATGGCAATTGATAGAGCACCACTGTGTAGAGTTAAGTGGACTAAGAATTCTTCCATGGTCTGCTCGCAAATCAAATCTTCACTAATTTCAACATTCACAGTTTTTCTCGAGTCTCCAGTTGTGAATTCAAGCAACCCGTTTATAGAAGTATAATCACTAGAGTTCCCTGCAAATTAATGTGCACTTAAAATTAATTTCTGGGGACAAGAAACTACACTTGTATCTATCTACTATAATTATAGTTATTAATATGATGAATCTGCAATCTTACTGTAATCCTTATACTAGAGCTCCGTGAATTACTATACTCACGAGCTGTTCCCTCTTCAGTGGTGAGGGAAAGAGAGAAAGGTCGTGGAGCTCCAGAGGATGGTTCCATGACAAAAACAGACAATTCCACCATTCCAAGACTCTCACTGGTAGTGTAGCTACTGGACTCAAATCCAACAACGATAGTAACTGCACATGCAATTCATAATGAAGTTAGCTACTACTAATATGTAATGATAGACTTACCTCCATTGCAACCATCAGGACATTGTGAAGTGATTATGATTTCTCCCTGCACTGAATCCAATGATATCCTGGTGTCTAGGTCAGGAGTCCTCTCAAGAGAGTAAGTAAATGACTCCTCAGGTTCATCTATCATATCACTCACAATACCAATATCAACACATTGTCGAATCTCGCATTTATCAAATGATAGTGTCATTGAATGTTGTGAGAAAAAGTCCAAAGTTTCTTCTGTCAAGAGAATTATATGTAGCCATTGTAAATCATGTGATTTTTCTAACCTGCTGTTCCTGATGATGTTGTTATAGTAACATTGAATCCAAACTCAATAGGACAGTTATTCTGAGGCCTTGTCACTACAACACAAACCTCTACAATACCATCTTCCTCAATAACTCTTATGACTGTTCTCTCTAAACCAATTCTGAGCACTATAAAACAATAACAAAACAATACTTATGACCAAATACAAAGAGCATTACATTTATTAGATTACACAAAATCAAGCTAGAATTTGGTGGATTCTATTGGCAGTCTTGTACACCAAATTTCTGTGTTCTATGCTATGTATGCTAACAAAACACATTATCTGGGTTCTACTCTGCATTTAGCAAATCGACTTACTACAATCGGTTGGAAATTCATCATAAATGATAATTCGAGCAGAAGACTGATTAGTTGTAATAGGAAGAGCACCGGAATAGAGGGATAAGTGCACAGAGAGATCCTCCACTGCTTGATCGCACATTGTATTCTGAATAATCTGGACCACTAACAATTTTCTAGTGTCCCCAACAACAAACTGAAGTGTGCTGTTTGCCCCCAGAGTCGTGTAATCTTCCGAAGAGACTGATGAGAAAGAAAAAACCAAGCACTTTACAAAAACTCTGAAAGAACTATGGATAAGGAAAAGATAAAATTTGGGCATGTGATAACTCCTTAGCTATAGGAAGCCAGTTATACAACATAATAAAGATCTGTCATCTAGTGTTCCATGGCAGAAAAACACCAAAAACTACTCAGCATTAAGAGTAAACAATGTTAATGTTATCTATAACATGTACTAAAGAGCAGTAGGGAGCAGGCTGTGAGGGGATGTACAGTCTATCTTGGCTTAGTACATATGTAAATTTTTCCACTCTGATGTAATGGCAAACAAAATTTTGTGCAAAAGGGCAAGATATCGTATGACAAGGTAATTAACCTGCTGTCCCCTCTTCAGTGGTTAGGGAAAGAGAGAAAGGTCGTGGAGCTCCAGAGGATGGTTCCATAACAACAACAGACAATTCCACCATTCCCTGACTCTCACTGGTAGTGTAGATATTGGACTCAAATCCAACAACAATAGGAACTGCATGTATAATAATACCATCAATAATGAAGCTACTGTTACTATGTAATGCTAGATTTACCTCCCCCACATCCATCAGGACATTGTGAAGTGATTATGATTTCTCCCTCTATTGGATCCAATGATATCCTGGGGTCTAGGTCAGGAGTCCTCTCAAGAGAGTAAGTAAATGACTCCTCAGGTTCATCTATCATATCACTCACAATACCAATATCCACACATTGTCGAGTTTCGCATTTATTAAATGACAGAGTCATTGATGAAGGTGCAATATAGTCAGAGTTGTTAACTAAAAACGTCAAAACAAAAATATTAATAGTAAATTTATGTGCTTTGATACTAAAGAGTGACAGAGATACTTACTTGCATTACGGTTCAAAGTCAAAAATTTGACACTGAATGGAAATTCTACAGGACACAATAGGTCTGACCCATTTACTATAGTACACACTTGTACAACCCCATCATGTTCTGTCACATTCTGCATTATCATTTCAAAGCCAACCAATACATCAGCTGAAGTAAAATTGTAATACACTTGACAAATATAATAGGTCCTCTGAAATCAAACGTACAGTCGTCATCTAGTATCACAATGACTGCCTCATCATATGAGGGTTTGACAATAGTAGTACTTGTACTGTCATTGATACTGAGTGTGAGGCCAACATACTCAACTGCCTCCACACGTAGATCATCATAGATAGTGTGATTGTAGCACACTACTCTCATAGGCTCCATGATCTTCTTCAGGGTATTCAATTGTCCAACATAGTCTGAACTGGATATTCCCAGGAAATCTGGGCCTGGAAGATAAATTATCATGTTCCAGCTCTAGTATCTCACATAGCTGTTTTCAAAATTAAGCACTCATATAGCAGAAGCATGAGTTTCTTATAATACAGTATGATTTAAAGAGACGTTTTTTATATGGAGATATAAAGAAGATACAGGGATAGGAAATGGCAAACACAAAAATGTTATTAGTGTGAGAAATAACTTCATATGATTTGTATTCCCTACTTATTCTTGTACTATTATTTGTCTCTTACTTGCTCTAGTGGCATTAGTTGGAATAAGTGATGAATTGGGCTTGTCATTAATACTGACAATGACAAATTCACTCAGAACATCAAGGAAAGGAAATGAAAGATTTACACACACTTCAATAGATCCAACTGACTCAAGTACAGTGTATGAAGTTTCAACAAACTCAACTTCGAAGGGCTCTAATAAGAATAGTACACGCAAAATAAGGATATTTCATATTTCAATTACCTTTGTCATTATCTTCAATGCAGATAGTGTGTTCACAAAATAGTGAGTCTCCATTACAGTCGACTGGAGTACCAACCATACTTTCCGAACTGATACTTAGTGTGACACATTCCAATTCTTCCTTTACAAAGTCTCCATGTATTGCAATAATGAAGAATGTAGTTGTTTCTAAAGATTCCAAGTTTCTTGTTTCACTGATCTGTTCTTTACCAACACCAAGCACTATATCAGTATTTGGAACAGACTGTGAAGTTGAGGAAACTGTTGCATTAGTACTAGGCTGAACAACATCTACTGTCATTGAGTGTTCTACTTCAGATTTTCTGTTTGCTATTACTTCGATTCTTTCTGGAAAAGAATCCAAAAATTCAACGTCTTCAGTTACTCTATTAGTTCTCTCTTTGAATCCTATAATCATTTCTATAAGAGATAAATCATAACTGATAATAATTAATCAATTTGTAGCTATGTATTACCATCATTGTCTATCACTTTAATAACTGTTGACGCCCTTTTATTTGAATAGCCTGCTTCTGATTGGAAGCAAGCAGCTTCAGATGGTGTATCAGTGATTAATGTGGCGATGATAGCAAAGAATTGGTCCGGCTCATTGATATCATCATCTAACACAAGTAGTAGATGAACTTCCACCTCCCTTAAACCAACATAATCACTTCGGGGTATTGTTACATTCATAGAGTGATCTTCAAAATCAGTACCTTTAGTTGTAAAACCAATGCATTACTATACTTGGCTTATTATGGTAAACATACCCAATGTCGCTCTGTGGGGATCTGCAATACTTGTATAACTAGTATTGAGGATTTTCTCAGCCATATCTATACTAACAGAGCTTAAGTAGATAGTTAAATCATTCTGAGTTGCTCCTGAGATGAGTATCACGAGAGGTTGTGTGAAATTAGATCCTTCTTTTACTGAATATTCACAATCCAGTAAATTTAACTCCAATTCTGCAAATAATACGAACATAATAAATCATTTCATTCACAAAGTCAGAGTGCTTATGATTAAGAGCTATGGCAGATGCATTCAAATCAGCACAACAGCATCAGTAACTAAAGCTGCGGGCAGATATTATTGTGTAGATCTCATAGTAACTTCACTTAGTATGACTCAATAATAGAGCTCTGCAACATAATATAGGGAAGGTGTTGCTATAGTACAAATGTCAATATAAGATTGTATATAGCTAGCTAATTCACAATCATGCCCCTACAAAGAGGTTACTCAATCGGCCCTTTGAGGTGGCTCCAAAAACCACTGATCAGAAAAAAAACAATGTGAGCTGTTCTTACTGTTAGTGTCAATGATATCTACAGTAATGTTCTCTCTCCAAAATATTCCAAGGTCAAAGGAAAGTAAATTACTCTCCGTGGTGAATCTGAGAGTTAAGAACTCATCATATTCAAGACTGATTGCATCACTTGTTATACGCAATTCCATTCTCTCAGCATCAAACTCAAAATCTGACAAGTCTATAATGAATTGATAAGTGGTATAAAGTTATTGGATATAACATTGCATAATACAATTAGGAATACTCATGTGCATATAGATATGCCTCTAGATATGCCTCGCACCTTCGAGTGACACGGAAACACTTGCAATATTGAAAGTCACTGTGAAGAGTATGCCAGGAGTTTAGATGCAACTTTCTGTTACCGTTGTTTAAATAGAGAATCAAGGCATTGGGTCAACACCTGAGTGCTTTGTCCACTGCGCTCGCGATCGCCTGCCAAGCAAGTCTTTGCGAGGAAGTCATTGAGAAGATTCATACGCGGAAGTTTCCGGATATCTTAGTGACCATCTTAAGCATGACACTGCATATATAAGTGTACAAAATATTTACTCATTTTGCTCACTATAAGACCAGGATTTGTTCCCTCTTACTAATGAGCACTGCAGTGAGGTAGCTAGCTAACTCAGTGTAGGTGAGAACACTATAATTTGAATAGTTGAACTCTTATGTTTTAATTCTGGTAGTACATACTCCCGCACATTGAGTGGGAGGATGACAGGTAGTGAAAGAGGAAGTGACCTTTAAACTAACGTACATTGCACTTGCAGCTCTATCTGCTATTTATCCTTGATTATATACATCCAAGATGCTCCAAATTGGGTAAGAACTGCAATACTGTAGTGTCTATTCAGGGATAAATCAGCATATGTCTCTCGAATGCTAGATCCAGGAGTCGCTAATGGTATATAGCTATTGTTTAGTGCAAATAGCTAACATATTGCTTTCATGGTAGATATTACCAGTCAATGACTTCCGACTTATGAGATTGCGGAAGGAGTGTGCAAATAAATCATAATGCATACTTTTGAAATTTGTCCCCCCATCCCTAAAAAATGTGGGAACTACAGAATATGCTTAATTGTCATGTATATAGAATGAAGTTTCTGAGTGCATATCTTCCTCAAATGGTCAGAATTCATGTGACCAGCAATAACACACTCATAGCACACTTTTCTATCTTCAAGTGATGTTTTCAATAGTATATATATAATAGTGCGCTCGCTAAATACAGTGAGAAAAGTGGGTTACGTAGAGTCTCAAGACACACCTGTGTCTCCTTCAGGATATGCAGTTACAGTGGTAGTGAGTAGCAAACGGTCTCTCATTCCTGGTCCTTTCACATACTGATAAAGTTGAAGGTTCAGTGTTTCACCCTCCATCATGGTGTAAGATGATGCTTCAAATCCATGAACTGCACACACAAATGACCCTATAATATATACTAGCTAGGGTTGATTACTTACCAATGCATCTAGAGCATTGTGAGTTCAGTAAGTAGGACTGGCCTTCGTCGGTCCTGACACAACACGTGTAGCCACTGTCACCTTCACTGATAGATACAGGATCTCCGGTGCAGTCTGTGCTGGAATAGCACCTAGCATCTACCAGTTTAAGAAATTTCAGCAAACCGAGAAGCAACCAAAGTACGACCACCATAGCTATTGTGGATCTTTGAGAACACTATTTATTACGCCCAATAATGCAAACGCTTTTTAATATATACTGACGGCTCTTCAGCGGCTTCAGTGGCTATGTAATATAGCGTCGAACAGGCTCCAGTACGCGCATGTTCGCCATGCAATAATTACGCGTGGAAATGTTTGTTTCGAGGCTATGAACGTAACATTAAAAAAAACAGAGCCCGCGCATGCGTGTATGCATAGGGAGGAGTTAGTGGATAAGCTATTCTGTGATTGCTGACGTCACTGATCTGGCCAAATAAATGCGCATAAACTGCGGTAGCACGATAAAGAAACGACAATGGCAGTGAAGGAGTTGCTTTTACTTCTCTGCAGTGTAATTCTCGGATCAGCCCAAACCAAGTAGACATTAACGACCCTGACTTCTAATTTAGTTTTTAACACAGTGTGTGCACAAGAGCAGAAGCAGTGGCAACTATAACAGCCTACTATGTCCAGACATCCCATACATACTATTATAGCTGTGGATTATTCGGGTGGTCTAGATGTGACAGGTAATATTATATAACAACCATCAATCGGAGTTTCTAAAATTATTTCCAGCGTACGCTACTTAGCGTCGTTGAATTACCGAACCGACACAACATATATCACAGTAATGGAGTGCTGCCATGGCTATCACGATCCAGCAGGAGAACTCGATTGCCAGCGTACGTTTTTATAAATCATTAGAACACATTATGCGATATAATTCTATATATAAAATAGCTTTCTGTGAAGATTGTGACAGCAATCATGTCTGTAGTGCACCGTTTACGTGTGTTTGCCCGACAGGATGGACAGGCGACGACTGTTCAGAACGTAACTTACATTGATAATCTAATCCATTAGAAAGATACCATAACTAGTAGGTGAATACAGCGCATTCTTGGCAAGCGGAAGCGATTCCAGCAAGCATACGAATTGCTACTAGAATTTCTATTACATTGCAGAGCGCCAACTTAGCTTTTAGACCTCGGTTAGCTATCATCTATAGCTGTCACATGTAATAATCTTTATTCTAATAGCTTATTGTGAAAACTGTGACAGTAATCACACCTGTGCTGCACCTTTCACCTGTGTCTGCCCTGAGGGATGGACAGGGGATGACTGCTCTCAAGGTGTATAATATAAATCAGCATTGTTTCTTATGGGATATAAAATGAATTACACAATAACATGTGAATATTAGTATACGTGTGGACATTGTAATATGAATAACATACTATGTGATTACGGTGCTATACAGATATTGATGAATGTAGTAATGGTACCTCTGGATGTGAGCAGATGTGCACAAACACAGTTGGTTTATACAATTGCTCCTGCAATGAAACATAACCTTGCATTGGACTCCCATAGCTGTATAGGTAAGGAAGATCATAGATAAAGGTGGAGTTGTTTACTGATCTTATTTTCAAAAGGACTACCTGAAAATGTTACTCTAACACCAAATGGCTCAAGGTATTTGTTGTTTAAGTGGCATTCACCACTACTTGATCCATGGGATGGAGATGTTACTAGCTATAAAGTGAATTGTACCTCTTCATTTGGTTTCTTTCACGTTGCTCTTGTCAGTGGTGGACTAACGGAGTATAATGTGACTAATCTGATGCCATTTTCCCCCTATGCTTGTTGTGTTGGAGCAATTACGACTAATGGAGGATCACAGTATGTCTGTGATACAGCTGATACATTACAAGATAGTAAGCCTTGTAATCTCAAATAGCTATACCATCATGTAATAAACGTGTCGTCTCATTGCTCAGAGCCTGGTAATGCCCCACAGTTCACCGTCAATAACCACAGTGCCTATGCAATACTAGTTGAATGGCAGCCACCAACCATCCCCAATGGTATCATAACTCAATACACAATCTATATTGACTACAACAATGAAACAAGTGGAGTATTCTACATTACACAACCTGATAATTCTAGCTTCAATTTGGGAGGTTTGAGACCTCACCAGCTCATTGGTGTTAGAATTTCGGCGAATACTATTGCTGGGGAGGGACCAGTATCTCCAATACTATCTGAACGAACCAGTCAGGCAGGTAAGTACAATAATTATGGTAACCTCATTATAATTAACACTACTAACTCTAAGGAACACTCTATTCTTTAAACATTTTTTATTAGAATTTAAGCCGGTTCCACAGTAGTTAAAGTATACATTAATTTGTTATCATTGTGTTGTTGCTATTCAGTTCCATCAGAGGTGACTGATTTTAACATCACTGCAATTTCACCCAATGAACTCTCTCTGTCTTGGAATCTACCAGATTACCCCAATGGCATCTTAATAGGATATAAGATTGTCTCCTATAACACATTCTTCAACTACAACTTTTCAGTGTTTATACCACAAACTCAAACACAATATAACCTTACAAAATATATTGGTGAGAATATTATTCTTCTCTGGTGGTTTGAAATCTGTCTCTTTTTTAAATGTAGGACCTTTTGTCCCATACAATGTTGAGGTTTCTGCCTTTACACAAGCTGGTGAAGGGATTGCATTGAAATTGATTGCATTTTCACAAGAAGGAGGTAAGTATATAGAAGCTCAGAACAGAAGATTGTATAATAATCACCTATACATGGCAATCTTCATCTAGTTCCATCAGAAATGCTTAAGCTAATAGTAACTGAGAGGTCAGAAGCAATGTCATTTGAAATTGAGTGGGAGGCACTTACCTTGGAGCAGCTAAGGGGGTTCCTAGTGTCATATGTTCTTGTGTATGAAGAACTCTCAACATACCAGTGCCCTAATCTTGATATCTTAGCCAAGGGTATATCCATAGGACAAGAGCCATCCTTTAGAGTCAGTGGATTAAAACCAGCTGAAGAATACTGTGTGGAAATAACAGCACAAACTAGTGCTGGACTTGGCAATGCTACCAAATTTGTCATCCCTTGTAAGTTATGAAATGATATATATAAATTTTTTGATCAATAAAACAATTTTATTTACAGTGTACACAAACATTTTGTTTCAACTTCATTTCACTGGAGTCTATAATTGTCCAGAGTGGGTGGTAAGAGAAATCAAATATTTTATTTGAGAACCTTTTGAAGTTAAAAGAGAAATGTGTCTTTAGTACTCTACGTGTATGCTTGTGTCACTTTATTCCTTCATTGAACGTTCAAAACTAGTAAATGGCTTAGCAACTTGACCTGACTTTCATAACTGGGAGACACAAAATATTACCATATGTGTAGAGACATAAGGTATAACGTGAAAAAAGATACAAACCATTAGAACACAAACCATGATATGGTAAACACATGACAGTATGACTGTTGTAAGTTGTAAGTGTTAGCTATTTCTAACAATAAATAGATATTACCATGATAATAAAATGTTACATTCAATTACATGCACTATTTCTAACAAATAGCACAAAGATTCCTTAGAGAAGATTGATAATTTTATTCAAGAACTCAGCATTGAAATTAGTAAAACTTGTGACTGTCATATTCCAGTTGAAAATTTTGCCGATGAAAGACTCATCTGCGAGCCGTCTCGCACAGATAAGGTAGTGTTTCAGAGCAAGCTTGTCCTAATAGGAGAAAAGGGAACTGATGAAATGCTGAACATTATTGATGAGTGGAAAAAGATGAAACAGCACATTGTCGTACAGGGAGTCCAGTTAAACGTTGATTATAACTGCTCTGTAGAGCTGAAAGAGTTGGGAAACGGAGAGTGTGTCACTCTAACAATGCCTACTAATACCACAACCTCAACACCTGATCATGAAAAGACTTCTTCCCCTACTGAATCCAATAATAATAATACAGATTCTGAGAAACAATCCTCAGATTCTCAGTCAATCAATGTCTCTCCTATTGTGCTCGGTATCTCCCTGGTAGTGCTGGTTATTGTTATCATTGCAGTTGCCGGAGCAGTATGTTACAAGGGATATAAACGTACTATAAACCAAAGGTAACTTTATTGTATGGATATTTTAGAGACTTACTCCTATTAATATCGTTATAGAAAGAAAGCAAATGATGCAATTCAGATGCGTTCACCTGGTGAACTCAACATCAATGAAACTGAAAATCCACTCTACATTTCACCAGCTAGGGCAACCCGTGGCTTACCCAGCTATGATGAACTGGAGGAAGAAACCAAAGAACTTTATCCTGAGTAGCTACACAGACCATTTTCTTTTTTGTTCTCCACATTCTTTTCTTTCTTGTTACACTAACCGAGTATTGTTAATTTACTATAATACATTATGAATTTAGTGAATAATAATTATAACTAACAGTGGATCCCCCAAGACTGAGTGAAATAAATTCATCAGTCCACACAAAGTGCCGAGTCATCTTCTAACATTACATAGCTATACCACCACGAGACCCACCATCCTTACGCGCATGCTCACTCTTCAAATATTACACATGCGAGATATAGCGGCGAGATTTCATCACGTGACAACGCGCAAACACGTTAGACAGCGTTTCTTCTGTTATAGGCAGCTCTGTGGTTTTGTCTTGAGCCTCGCCATAGACGACTACTTAGAAGTGGTACAACGCGATGCGTACTTCCAAGTGGTAGCTAGCTAGTTTTCCTAGATTATAGACGTACCATACCTACCACGCGGGTCTGTGTTACGCGTCGTGATGACATATCAGAGACCCATATAGAACTAGTTTAAGAGGGTGTGGCTACGCCAGAACAGGCTCTGCGTGTCCTCCCTGGAAAATGTTTGTAATTTGTAGAGACACTCTTCGCATTTCCTAAGCCCTGGAGTGAATGCGCTCGTCCGTCTTCTTTTACTCGGGCCATCCCTACCTAGCTAGAGCGTCTATGATAATTATCAGCAAGGTTATAATAGAATTACACCTAGCGCTGGTTGAAACGTACGGCACAAAATATAATCTCTACAATACTTAGCTATCTAGCTATAACCTACTCTAAATATCAAGCAGTTTATGTTTATTTTATGTCTCTAGCTAATACTTATAATAGCTAGCCATCTATATTTCGGTCCATTAAGATCAGCCAGTCGAGTTCACTGTTTTACAAGCTTCCAGTAGGCACGATCGTAATAATTGGCATCGGTACCGAGGACCTGAGGAGCTTGGAATCCAGATGATGCCAACCAGCCGCCCTCGCTTCCTCTCTTTCCCTTGATGGGCTCGCCGTCCTGGAATAAGTAGCGACGCGTTTCAATGTTTTCGATGAAGTAGCGTCCTTCTCCTTTCGGTTCGAACTTCCAGTAGGCCCTGTTGTAGTAATTAGCGTCGGATCCGACAGCCGGGGGTGCAGCATATCCGCTAGAAGCTAACCACCCTCCTTCACTTCCTCGGTCACCCTTGATGGGATCGCCAGATTGGAAAAGGTATCGGAGAGTTTGGACGTTTTCGAGGAAATATTTCCCGCCTCCTTGGGGTATAATCTTCCAGTAAGCACGATTGTAGTAGTTTGCATCGGTCCCAACTTCCTTCGGTGAGTCGAGCCAACCACCTTCTTTGCCGCGACTTTCCTCGCTAGCCATTTTCTCTCCGGGATCAAAGAGGTAGCGTTCCGTTTTGCAGTTCTCGATGAAGTAAATACCCTCGGTGATTTCTTCGGAAGACATGTTGTTTGTTAGGTGTCGGTCGCTGCTGTGAAAACTCAGCGAAACTGATTCTGTTTTATAGCCGATAACCATACGGATTCCTCCGTACTTTTTCCGTATTTTACCTCTCCGTAACGCGTTCTAAGGAATGCGCATGCGCAATATGGCGTTTACGGGTGCTGAAAAATTCTATACGTTGAGTTTGGCAGCACTGACCGACGGTACAATGCAGGTCTTTAAACTATGCGTCATTCTGTCGTACGATGTGAGGCTTCGACCATAAAGCCCTACAAAGCCTGGTAACAGACATAGTAGGAATGTGATAAAAGTTCCATAGCTAGTTGTCTAAAGGTTCCAGGTATTTCAAGCTTTAACAGGAAGCCAGCAAATCTAGATAGCTACTTGCTGGAACTGATATGGGAACTTAGTTTGGACCACCTGGTCAGTGGTCACCACCACTATGCTCACCTTCCTGACTTCAGGTAGAGAAGCTATGCAATACAGCAATAGTGTATATAGTTAGTGTATAAATGAACAATTGGCAGGCAATATACAGCATGGTCATAGTGTAATCAAGGACACGTATAACTATAATTATGTATAAACTAATTATACGCATGCTAAGGCATGTAGATCTATGCATGCACAAAGCAACTTTTTCACCGCGTGCCATTTCTCTGTGGTGGGGAATGCTTGTCTTTGGCTGCATCACCATCCTACCTTCCCCCTTAGTGAACAGTTGTCCTCTAGACAACTTTCCATTACTAATATTTTTTATCATTTTTTCTTGCTAGTTTCTTCACTTTCTTTGTATGTTTGGTGTCATTTTATATTCTCTGAACTTTCTTTTGTCTAGACTCTACCTTTCTGCTTACATTTCTTAACCCTCGGCGTGCATGTGCGAGGTTTACGGTACTCGTTTATTTTTTATTTTTTAATTTCTGCTCAAATGCGGAAATTCTAAATGTCTATATGAAGCCTGATAACAGATAAAATAGGAAATGAATGTCGATAAATTGTTTTTTGGGGGAAATAACTTTGATCTAACTCCCACTAGCTGTCAACAGGAAGCTCCTAATCTAGATAGCTGGAATTGTATAGGAACTTAGTTTTGACTACCTGTCGCGACCACCACTGTACTCATCTTACACACTTAGGAAGCTATGTGATTGAAGTATATATCTAGTTATATAACTGAGTTATAGTAATATATTGAAACATTTGCAGGCAATATGTATTATGATCATAATGTAACTAAGGACACATTAATTAATGCATTAACTATTATCATTTTTCACCCAAGCATAACTCAGTATAATAATATTAATTCATCTGAGATACTTGATCATGAGAAGAGAAAGGCCAGGGCATGTTTTAAGTGGACCCTGGTATATAGATTATGCTTTTGATTTTGCCCATTATTCTATGCTCAGTTTATTGCAGTATTACGCCCAGGTTTTCCTGTATATATTATTCTCGAAATAAGGCCTATTAATCTCAACAACATTTTTAAAAACCCATCAGAAATGGGTTCTAAAAACACAATGAAAGCTGAATGCAATCTTCCCTGTGTAAGAGGAAGCACTTGTCGAATATAATATGTTCAGGATAGAATGAACACCTCAGTTTTACCAAACACCTTAGACAACATAAGTCTCTCTTACTTTTTAGCCAATTCAAGCCCTATTAGCTTATTTTATAGCTTAAATCAGGGTCGGTAAAATGACTGATTCCTATATAGATCTGCATCAGCTATCTATTGTAAGAATTTCAGCCTATTATGCCAGCATAATTCTTTAGAAGAGCTACCCATTATTCCCGAAATTGTGCCAGCATAATAATCTACCAGGGCCTAGTTGTAGGGAGATGGTAGAGAATAAAAGGAATGTCACTGTTTATTCCAGCTAGCCACTACACTGAGATATCATCAGGTGATACATTTTAATGTTAACAACACCACAAATTAAGGTTGAATGGATTCTGTGTTTGAGTTGTAGTGGCTACGGCTAAGTGTGTTCTCATGTAAGAGGATTCATTGTACAGGTGTTCAAAATATCTCTAGCTCTAGTCTCTTGCTTATAATTTGAATAACAGCTATCTATATACGTGTGTTAGTAACAGTTCCTACTTATAAGTTGGGGATATAAAGATTGTAGGATCTGCACAACCATTCTAATTAATAACTAAGGTATTGGTTTAAACTGATGTACCTATAGAGACAGTGGTGATATTAATGATGAAGTTTTAGTTTAGCTATAGCTGAGAAACATAATGTTATCTATGGTTATGCTATATTTTACGTAGGATTTGGTCTAGGAGATAGCTATAGCTGAATTATAGTTATGGGAGTCACTGCAGGCTCTCATAATAGTTGAACACCTGCATAATCTTGAGCTGGGTTGATTCAGCATGTCTTTATCCACTCAATGACATGTTCACCAAGAATAACAACTGTGGTTATAGTGATAATAACTCAGCCAGTAGATAGGTCACAAAAGCCTTTCGCTCAGTGATTCTAAAAGCTATCACAATAACCACGGCTTTTAACCCTTAACACACTTGCACAAGTATCATGGTACTCATTCAGTGTGTCTGAGGTTATAGGGAAGAAGAATCTGTCTGCCTGTCCGTTATTGAAATACGTGATAAAATAGAGCATAAAAGCAGACGGATGAAAATAAAGTAACAATGATAGTATGTCTTAGGCTAGAAAAACATAGCTAGATGGTTGACGCCATGTTCAGAAAGTCAATGGCAGTGGGGAGGGTGATTACATTGCCACATTTAGATATCACTCCCTGGATGGACTGAATGGGCGAATGCAGTAATTTAAAAAGAAAAGTCCCAACACAGGGTTATGGTCGTGCTGGCAGCATCTAGTAGCTTAGCTGCAGTGAAACCCTGCATCCTAGGGCTAAGCTACCTGAGTTTCTTGGTTCTCCTTTTCTGTTTTGCCTGATTACGAGATGTACGTTCTGTTGATACAACGTAATTATTTTCCTCACTTCATCGAAGCCAAATAAGTTGGAAAATGGACCAGCAAAACTTAGCCTACAGCAATCATATCCTGCCCTGTTGCTGTTAGACACATAGCTAGGTAGATTACTGTTCTGAGAGCAGCATATGCCACCTGTTGTCTGCACCTAAGGGTTACTATAGTGCATTCCATTATTCACAGTGAACATGCCATAAGTGGATATAGACATGCTAAATCAACCCAGCTAAATAAATCACACAGGTGTTAAACATCTGCAGTGACTCCCAAAACTATAGCAAAGATTTTACAGCTAAATAGACAGTAAAAACAGTATATAATATGCAACCATCTATGAAAAAATGGGACAAACTCTTCCAATATTTCTTTAGTATAATAGTTGGAGATATATGTAGTTGAAAACTATACAAATATGGAATTTTTGTAATTCTAGAGTATACATTGAGGTTTATTATTAGGTAAATATATTACTGGGAATCTTGAGGTGGGTTGGCAAGGTCTGGCTTCGAAGCTCCTAAAGCGTATTGTAGCAATGAATGCCAACTACTACAATCGTGTCTCCTGGAGACAGGAAATACTTCTTTGAAGATATCACCACTCTCTGCTACCGCTACCTCCTTCAAAGCGACAACCCTATAACTGGAAATCGAGGAGACGAGAAAGGGTGGAAGGCATCATTGCCTCACCTGTACAGGTGATGTAGAATGCTATCTAATTACTATGACAGAGCCTACTGGAAGATAATAGCTACCCAAGGGAGACAGACTATACCTCATTGAAAACGTAGCAACTATAAGGAGATATTCCTGAAATAGATGCCAATGATAATATACTGCAATATTGTACATAAGAATTAGACAGAATTCACTTTTCCTGGAGATAAGCTGGAATGACTTTTGTGTAATTATTTCTGTATAAGAAAATAATTACCATGATTAGCTTTAATAACAAAGACAACGATACTATATATAATAATGTCATAATTATTATATATGATTATAAACACGACATGAAATGTTGGAACATTATGCTACATAAATTGAACATCACCTAACAATAATTCAATAGGTGGCATTGACTTTATGACAGCTTCAATGAAGTTAAACAAATCCCTTGTTTATATGCTCAAATGTGTGATAAATGACAATACCTTATACTTATTGGAAACTGTGCCCAACATGGTTTAGAGTCTGTCGTCCTCGAATCCATACATATTCATGCATTATCAGGGGGAGTTGTGCATTAGTGCACTGTTCAATGAAGGCTACAGAGGGGTCAGGTATTCACTGAATGCGCATGCGCGAGTATTTCTGTAAGTATACGGATGTAATGGTTATAGAGTACGGATACTAGAGTATACGGAATCGCGCGTTTATAATACAGAATTATTATGGGAGCGCCAAACCCTGGGTATCCCGGGTATAAAAGGGGGTGTACCGGTACGGGCAAACC
>JAODVQ020509264.1:0-26034 GCA_025400075.2 Phenganax stokvisi
CATATAAACACGTGCTTCCACTATAAATTTATGTGTGTTATTTTTAGATAAAAACTGGTTTTTCGGTTTTTTTCAGTTCTTTCTGGACGGTTTTCGGTTTCGGTTTTTTCCAAGAACCGCCCCAGCCTATGACCTTCTAAATTCGAACAGCTCAATTGGGTCCAAAATTTATTTGAAAGGTCTACTTGTTGCATTTATACACAAGCTACCGTTGAGTCACAGCTACAGGTTGCAGTCACAGCTACTGGTTACAGTCAACAGAAATAGTTGCACACTTTCGTTTCAGTAATTGGCTGCATAGTTCAGTATTTGATTAGTTGTGAGCTTCAGTATCATTTTCAAAATGTTTATAACAGATACAGAGGCCCTGAAAGAAATGTAAAGAACGTTGAGAATATATTCCTGCTGCGGTGTTCACCAGCCTCGAAATCAAGTTAGCTTGTTCAAATAAGTACAAAAATTGTAATTTCTTTCACCATAAAACCACAGCACGAATTTTTTATTAATATTATTTACATTGATTTCATTAGTTCTGAATTTCATAACCAATCAAATGTTAATTCTGAACTACACAAACAATGACAGAAACAAAAGGGTGCAACTATTTCCATTTTTTTATGGTAAAATGGGACTATTTCATGAGACCCTTTCATGATACTGAGTTTCAAAATTGATTATGAGTGCAACAGCATCCAGAAGATATTTTTCCCTCCAACAAACTATAGTATTTCAAAAGATTTCTAAAGTACCTTCTTTAACCAAATGTTCATTTAGAAGTTTTGACAAGAAGGCTCCTTGCGTCATACCTGCAGAATTAATGTTGCACAATACAAATGACAGGAAAATCTAATCAAACATTACAAAGATCGGTACAAGCAAAATATGCCCACTAATGATATCAATAGGATTGGTCACAGTGATCACTCATAATTTCAAAATCATCTTGCCTTACCAGTTGCAAGGATCATAGCATACACAGTTGCAAGTTTCATACGCTGCTCCTCAGTAAACCCTTTCATGAAAACGATAATCTAGAGAAATGCCACAACACACAAATTTGACAAAGAATTTTAAAAATAGAAAAAAAGCTTATTGAATAAAAGGTAAAATGTTGAAGATACTTGACAACGTGAATCCATATATGCACGCTAGAGTGTAAAACAACTGCAGCACAATAAAAATTAATAACCCACCTTATCCAAGACATAGTCAAAGGCTTTCTGAAGGTACTTGAACCTCCGAATAAGCTTTTGATACAGCTAGAACAACAAAACACAATTTATGCAAAATGTAGTTGAAAATCAGCAGTATATATCTTTTGTCTGCTTTAATTGTTATGTACCTGCACATAAGACCTGAGAGTTTCAGTGTCTTCATTTGCTTCAAAGACACAAATTGAAGTTCTTGGTCTTTCCCCTTCTAATATAATGCTGCCTCCAGGAGCTAGAAATTTCGTTGAATGGGGAAAGTTTTTGAGCATTTAGTTGTTCTTATTATAAGCACAAACATATGCTTCTATGCTACACAGGGTTTGAAATAAGTCTGAAAAAATGGTTTGTGACTTTTTTCTCGTAAAATTAGCCGAAAACACCTGTAAATTTCTGCCAGTTTAAATTATTGTCCAACTTCAGCAATCAATGGTTAAAAATGCGAAACATTAGATATTTACAATGTCTGCCTGATGATGTAAATTTCAATTGATAAAAGATCTAACCTAACTTTAAAATATACATGTTTGCCAAGAAATAAAAGGAATACCATCAGATAAACTTGCAAAAAATTTGTCAGAAGTCAGGTGCTAAACACTGGAAATATTATTCTGATAACGCCAATGCCATGAATTTGAATTGTTCGCAGATCTATTTATTATATTATATCACTGTTTGCCACACACAGCAAAATTTTTCCAGTTATGTAGATTAATAAATTCTTGTGTTGTGAGCAACTGTTAACAAGTTGTTGGTTCATGATTTTCACGAATTTCTCAAAATTCCGTTCATGCAGATCGTGATTTGATTTGTGATTTACAAATCATGAGTCGTTATTTTGAATCCTGCTACATTGCAGAAGTCTAGAAAGTACACTTCTCAGAATTCTTTTCAATTGAGAGGAGATACTCAAACACATGCCCACTTAATACCTTGACACAATCATAGGTACAAGGTTGATGATACCACATGCAACAAATTAACAATTGAAAATGTCATACATCACAACAGATATCCTCACCTAACAGTCCTCCAGCAATTAGAATTTCAAACAGCTGTTCACCGTAAGCATGGTAATTTAGTTTGTTCCCTGGATTGTCTAAGAATGCTGACACCTAACATTATAGAAACAGAGTAGCATCATAGATCTGACTGCACTGAGTAGCCGAGTAGGTATAATTCACAATGACCAAATTGTACTTTTGTAATCTTGACTGCACAACTTACATTTTCAACATCATTACCAGATTTCTCTAAGCCAGCGATTACTGAATCACGAAATCCTAGGGGATCGTATTTTTCTTTTTCGTCTTAAAACAAACACAGAATATAATATAAACTAATGATACCAGTAAATATAGTATGACCAGTGCACATGTGTACTGCAATACTTTTTGACAAAGTTTTAATTACTGGTACAACGAACTATTAATGTACCTCTTTTGCGGGTCTTGATCCGCTGTCCTCCAAGCGTTGGTTTGGGATTCTTTTGATTCATACAATTATCTAAATACACAAATTTTTTACAGTGATTAACCCACTAACAGGCTAGAGGCTCAACCTAACAAATTCAAATACCTGACTCCAGACAGAGTAACATATATATATAAGTTAAAATTATTGGGGCACCTTGCCAGTAAATGGGTTAATTTTAAACGCATGGCACCTACATATCAAACACTTTTAGGCCCTATTCACATGAGCCGAGTTGGCCCAGCTAACTGAGCTAGCCTGGCAACACCAAGATCTCGCTTTGTAACTTGTTTTTATATTATTTTGAGATTTGATTCACATAGAAACTGGGCTAGCCCGCCTTGCCGACATCCCAGTATCAGCCGTTAGAGATTTCCAAATTGCACATTACACTAGTGCATTCAGTTGAAGGATTAATCGAGGCAGGATAAAATAAGATAAATGCATTGACAAGAAAATTTGTTTTAAGTATGGATAAGTTTAACCTAAAATTCCAGCAACTTTCTAGGAATTATTATTGGCAGCATATGCAGAAAATCTCATAGGTACCTAACACACATGTATATACATTATGTAAATATCAAGAAACTCTAATTTCGTTTTCAACAAACACATTATTTAAGCATATATGTAATACTCTGGTAAGTTCAATACACAAACAAACAGCTGTATGCTTGTAAACAAAAAACACAAATAATGAAATACTGCGCTAGCGTGGGGTATTTTTTGTGAGAGGTGATCACAGATAAACACTTCCCCAACGTTAAAACTGTAGCCCAAAATATCAATTCTTGAAACCGCCTGTGTACGTCCGAAACTACAAGGTTACAATATGTAGCAGAAAAATAACAAAATACATATCGTCAAGTCATTGTCTTGCATGGCCAAACCCTAGACACAACTATTTTCCTGTTTTCACAAAAAGAGAAAATGCTTTTCAGTAAATGATAGTATACCGCAGTAGCCTCATACTTTACTATACGCCTTAAAACAACGTAGCTGTTTCTACAAAATAATATAAAACCAACAGCAGTTTTGTTGCAGTCAATAAAGTCCCACTTTAACACATATCATGGGCCATGTTTACGATATTTGCGACGTGTGGATTTTGAGTTATATCGATAGCTACACGCTTTTCAAGTATAAAAGAAGCAACTATGCTTACATGAATGTATAGAAATACAAATCTACCTTTTTCAACGACAATACTGTCTTCGCTTGATATATTATCGAGTGATATGAACACGAGGCTAGAAGTGTGGTCAAGTAAGTACTGCTCTGACTTGTAGTTTCTCCACGCACGCACACGCACGTATCTATAATTTCCGGTTATGGTTTGCAAGTTGCAACCACAGTTTGCCACAGTTAAACGCCTGGGGTGCTTCGCCAAAAACAGGGATGATTACTCGAGGAGAGGGGTGCTTTCTCCATGTATTGTAAAGAGAGTCATTGTTCAAGAAAAAGACAAAAAGAGTATCTCATGAAAAAATTTAAAAATGTATGAGAGTATCTGCCGAGGAACGCAGCGAGTTTCGTGCGCTGATTACCAAGAATTGAATCTATGTCCTGCTGTATGATTGGACAATATTCATACTATGCCTGCAGCCTGAATACTGTATTTTCTCCATATCACGGAGATGGCGATTGGTTGGCACAATCAGAAGCTGTGAGTTGTGGAACCAAAACTCGTCCAATTATAAAGCAGCACACGTAATCAGGGTCTTAGAACACAGATCTTGCACTTTATTAAAACATTCTACCAGTGTTTTGAACTGCAAGATTTGTTTCTGGACATGTAGAAGACTAAATATTGTCATAACTTATTCTCAAACGCCCACTCCTCTGAACACGAAAAGGTGCTTATTGAAGGGAGGAAGGGAGGTGCTTATTCGAGGGAAGTCCTGCAGGTGGGAAGCGCTTAATAGAGGAAATACGAAAAATTGATAAAAGTAAAAGCGCTACTTTATAACCCCCTGGAATGTTATGTACTTAATATATTCCCCGGGTGTTATTTCCCAAGGAATGTCCTAGCAAGAGATATCTTTTGGTTTGGATAATTCTTGAAAACAAAACTTTCCCAACATCATGCCGGAGGATTCGCAAAGAAAATTTGATGCTGCAGTTCGTGTTATTCGATCACTGCCGAAATCTGGTTAGTTTTATTAATGAATGTTGGATTTTGTACCATATCTGGAAAATGACAAACTTAATCGTTTGTATGAATTTCGCAGGCTCTTTCCAACCATCTCATGAAATGATGTTAAAAGTAAGATGTTGAGTTATTGATATTACTAAAAAAACCAAAATTAACTTATATATGCTTTATTGTGTCTTGGTATTTATCTTGTCTTTGAAATTTATACTCATGATATTTGGTGTCTGTATTTGCAGTAGTCGTAATTGTACTCTTGAGGATGAAATTCTTGCCACTGGACTTTGTTTCTTGCATTTTTGTTGTAATCTGTGTAATAATGCTGAGTGGTATTTCGTATACTTCATAGTTTTATGGTTATTATAAACAAGCAAAAGAGGGACCTTGCAATGAAACAAAACCTTCATTTTGGGATCCAGTGAAAAAGGCAAAGTGGTATATAACTTCAAAATACTTGTATGAGCAAGACTCTTGCCACTTGCTGCATTAGCTTAATATAATTTGTACATTTTGGTATTTTGATGTTCATTGCTTAGGGAAGCTTGGTCAAAACTTGGTGATATCAGTCAAGAAGAAGCCATGGAAAACTATGTTGACGAATTAAAAGAGGTGGATTAATGAAAGTACAATTAAGACATCCATAGTAAACTGGGTGGTAGAAATCAGTGTTACTTTAATTGTTCACATTTGACTTTGCAGGTCATGCGCAACATGCCAGAAACTGATCAGGCATCACAATTTGTTACTGCTCTTGAACCATTCTATAAAGCAGCTTATGGAAAAGAGGAAAAAATCCCACCAATATTTAATGTATTCAATAAAAAACACTCAACACCAAGTCATAAAATGAATGGGCTTCCTTCAATTATTAAAGAAAATGGAACTTCAGATATATTTAACACAAGTCATGCAAGTGCAACGCATAACATTACGGCAGGAGTAACACAAAATGAACAAGCAAATGGTGATATTCAAACTACACATTTATTAAACAATGGTGAAGTGCATAGAACTAAACGTGACCCATCAAATGAGGCAGGTGAGATATCTCTTATACTCCTGCCTTTTTGTTATAATATAAACGTTCAGTTCAAGGACAGTGCAGTGCAAGGTTTTCAGCAGATTTTCACACTACCGTGAACAAATCAAGAGTCTGCGTGAAATTAATTTTGTGTTTTACAAATTGACCGAAATTGCCGTTATGGTACTCTTCCCAACGAACGCGCCGGATGCCTAAACTCGTCAGTGTTAGGCTCTTACCATTAATGGACAAATCCCATTATAGACTACATTTTCATCCAGGCAAAATTAAGTAAATTCATCTACGCAGCTGGAAAAAACATATTAGACTTAGTAAATTGCAAAGTTTGCTCGCGAAAGGTTGTAAAATGCGGGAAAAATAGCACGGCCAAGTTTGCAAATTTAGTATATTTTTCTGTCACGTGCGGAAATTGTTACTAGTTTTGAGCCGAAAAATATACTAAATTTGCAAACTTCGCGGACTATCTTTCCCGCATTTTACAACATTAATTATAATTCAAACTCGTCCTAGGACTATTTGGTTGACGACTATTGATGATACACTGGTTGTGGGAGACTTTTCCGTGTTGTACAAGTTGCAAAGAAACTTCCTTTTGTTTTTCTGAACGGCATTCTAACTTTAAATTTATACCTGCTGAACATGTATTTCTTATTTGTGGATTGTAGTTTTGAATCATGAACCAAAAGATCATGTCCATATAAATGAGCATTCTGAAGTGACAGAGTTGAGTGACAATAACGGAGAGAGCAATGGAAATGAAGATAGTGATAATGACGACGATGAATTGTTTTGTGATTCTCTTGGTCCAGAAGAACAGGTCTTATTTTGCGATTTCAGAAAATATTACGGACAACACAATCGTGTTAATACTCTTTTACGCCTACAGGTTGGTCGAGAACAAATGATTGATTCTGCAATGCTGCAGTCGATTCCCGAGGCTCCATTAAATGACAGAAATCTTTCTAGCTTTTCCGATGTTGAAATTCTAGAACAGTTTGATTTAAGGAAAAATGAAGGAACTGACACAAGTAGTTCACATTCAGATAAAATGGTGCATGTTCATTTTGAAGATCTAAATACTTCGCAAGAAGGCAGTAGTTTGCTTCAAGACGGTGCAGGCAAAGAGTGCGTAGTGCAGCCACAGCACCACGGAGCAGGCTCTGCTGGAGGTGACAGAGGATTGTCGAGAATAACCGCTTCAGATAGGAAACAAGTACAAAGAAACGGTAGGCATGCTATTTCATGCGTAAATTGCGTGACACAAAGCAGTATTGTTTGTTTCTTGATTTCCAAGTGATGTATCATATTTCACCGCAGTTCAGTACTCGGACAGATCGCCGAGGTATGGTCAGAGATATCGCCGACGAAGCCAAGAAAGTGACAGCGATGAGAGTCCTGGAAGATCTGATCGGAATTCAAGCAGCGAACGTGATGATGTCGTTGTAGATAGGATTGCAGACCTCCTGCTCGATATTCAAGATAACATGAAAAAGATTCTTGATAGAATGAAGAGACTAGAAGCATCATTACAACATAACCATAGTGTAAGTGGTACTTTTGACCGTTCCATTCAGAGGTCCTACCTCTCATTACGTCATCAAATTGAGCACTCTGCTAAGTTGGCAGCCAACAAGGAGAGGAGCATTGACATATGTTCAGGCTATGTTCAGGCTGCACAACCCCTATAGTGCTTGTGGTCCTGCCAAAACTATTATCATCAGAAGCTTTTTCTATGCATGTTGACTAAGGAGGAAACAATTATCGCGATCGTTGTCGAGTTTCAATATTTTTATGGTGTTGTAAATTTCTTTTGTTTCAGCCTTGGTTGGAAAACTACAGACCGTCTAAAACATTTGTATTCCTAATTATTTGGCCTATAATTGTCAATTTTCTTTTCAAGTTTCTACGGCAAAGGTACTTGAGGTGTAAATTCTTAAAATACAACATTTAGTAAAAAAAATCAAAGCCTCAAAATGCTTGTGCTGTTCATTTGGCTATAGTCAATTTTCCTAATAGATTGTATTTGTACAGCTATGTTTTCATGTTTACTTTTCAGATTTTCCACGAAAACGTGAATTTCGGCAAATAGTGGAAAGTTGGAGAATACTCGAGCGCCCTAAGTGTATTTAGTCGACAGGGCCGCCCATGCAGAGGAGGCAAAGGGAGCAATTTGCCCCGGACCCCAGGCTTGTGGGGTTCCCAAAATACTCTAGAAACCTATTATATGAATTGGCTTTTTGGGGGAGGATTGGGCCCCAAAGAGAATTCTGCCCTGGGGCCCCAAAATTGTCTGGGCTGCCCTTTTAGTCGATTAAGTGCAGCATACAGGATTAGGTTACGTATGCCAGTACAAGCGTTATTCAAGGAAGAAAGCAAGAGAAGAAGTGTAGTACATCAAGAGTACAATTCAAGAACATAATATTGTGTTGTAAACACTATAACGTCTATTTTAATTGTGTTAATTACACAGTAGATAATGAGAATTGACTTACCAGATTTGATCAGACACAGAATGATAAAACATTGCTCACCAGTGAATGTGAATATAGTCAAATGGACAACGAATTACTTCGAAAAAAGTCATAAACTTTCTTCGCTGTGTCTTGATCCAAACTGCAGTCTGTTAGTTGTTGTATGGAAGCTTGAGCAATGTTAGAAAGACTGCGACAACCTTGATGGAGTACGTAACAGTCTTACATAAATCAAGGAACTCAAATCATCAGTTATGCATGAATGTCGGCACCTTTTTCTATTTCCCTTGGTAAATACAATTCGCAGGCTGTATATTTGCAGAGCAATGAAACGTAGGTTCATTTTGCTTTTGAAAGGATACCGTGGCAACTAAGTCCCATTGCCGATAAGATGTTGAGAACAACTTCTTCAGATGTAGAAGACGTGGCCAAATTACCAAGTCTTGTTTTCAACAATGTCGACGTAGGCTTGCTAGTTACCTGCAAAACGTGTTCGCGTTTTTAGTCCTCAACCGCTTGTCCTTGGGTACAGCCTCTTCATGAAATAGAAAGCATCTGTACTCATCAACTACCCGACCTCCCGCTAATTATCTTAAAGCTGTTTTCAATGTAATTTCATTTAAAAACTTGATAATCCTTCATTGCTTGCTGATAATTACCATTACAATCAATTAAAACACAAGTTTCAGGTCTGATGTCCACACAAGACCGCGCTCTTTTGTCAATGAACCGAAACCCGCTGTGGGTCACATTGACGGAGGAAAAACAATGATTGCTATTACCTTCGCAATATGCAGCATAAATGACACACATTCTTCGTAGTTGTGAGCAGGATAATAGGTCAACCGAAAAGTAAGAAATCTACATAAGAGATCAATAATGAGAAAAACTGGGGAAAATAACCAGTATTCCTCTTGGGTACCTTTCTTGTAATGTTGATAATATGGCAAGATCTTTTTCTTCCATTAAAGCTGATGTTGTCAAAATAAAACAGTTTCTGTGGATTTGACCAAACTTTGAAACCCTGCCAGTTAACAAAGGTGTTTATGGGAAGACACTAGTATGGGTTAAATAATGGCCACTAGTTATCACCACTAGTTATCACTACTAGTTATCACACTACTCAGTAGAATATGAGATTTACATAACACGTCTCTTGGAACAATGAATTGTGAGTGTGTCATGCGTTAATGCTGTGAAACAGTTTTCTAATTAGCTTTAAAAACGCAATAATAATTCACGAGAAAACACAAAGAAAATCACTATCGTGATATCTGTTAATACACTCCTGCTCGTGTTTAAATATTACATAACGCCACCAGGAAAATCTGCACGTTGTATTTCAATGTAATTATACTACATCTCATTTTAAACTTTATTGCTGTGAAACGAAAAATATAGCTTCATGCCTTTTCACAATCTTTTCGTCAAGTGCATAACGATCTTTTCCCGACGCTATGTCACGAACAGCCAATACCAAAAAAGCTACTGCTGACTTTGGGAAAATGACTGAGCTTTCGATTACGTTTCGTGAAACTACAAAAACAAAATAAAATAGAACATAAGGATGAAAACAAAACAAAAATGTCTTGCTTCCGTTGTATATGAAAGAAAACAAGGTGACAAATTTTGTCGGGCAAAAACTGCCGGTTATCACAAACTAAAATCGAATGAGAGATAGGAAAATACCTCGAAGTTTGTGAGTATCACTAAGCAGTGCAAAGATGTCAGTATTTTCAAGTGAACAACTTAGTATAACAGGCCATTTTTCGTCGCTTTTGCCAGTTTTTTCTTGCGTAACTGTTTCAGTCATGTTTGTTTTGATTTTGGAAATTCCCGCCAAAACTCTAACAGGAAGTGGTCCGTAGTCTCCCCTCCTGATGTAAGCAATATTGGCAAGCACGTGGTCATGAGCAACACAGTACACGTGGCCAATTTTTGGCTGGAGAAACCACGGGAATGTGGAATGAGTGCACCGAGATCATTTTCGTTTTGGTGTAGTTTCGAATCTATTGATATAAATCTGCTTATAATCAGTACTGATATATCAAGTTTCATTCGAGAAGTAAGACTTCCTGAAAAGCGGATGAAGCACTCAGAAATATACCCAAGTAACACGTTAAAGTACACTATTTACAACAGTGTGCTAAGTGGCAGTGCATACAGTTACAAGCCAACGAAACGTAAACATGCCGTCCATTTGCAGCAAAAACAAAACCCAGCGTATTTATCGACGTTATAGCGACTAAGAGTCCACTATTGTTCACAAAACAATGTAAAGACCAAGCACTAGTAAACATTGCAGTGGTCAAGATCCATCTTATGCTGCCCCAATGAAGTGTAACTTTCAAAATATTTGCCACAGCGCGAGCATGCCCAATGCCTCAGCTCTTCAATGTGTTGGGAAAGGCTAACACCAGCTCTGAAACTTTTGAAGCAAAAACCACAAGTATTCATTAACTTCGTTTTCAAAGCGAGTTGCTCCAAGCGCGGTTTCCCTCCATGATGCAAAACAAACATCAATTTCTCGTAATTTTCTTTGCGAGAGAACGCCGAAGCTCTGCAAGGCGGTGCTGCTATGCTTTTTCGTCGTTTGATCCCTTTCCGTTTTGCTTTTGTACGTCTTCTTGCACAAGGGCTGACAGACATGACTGGGCGAGAATAACTTCTAGATTCCCTGGAGAGCAAAGATGAGTTATCGCGGCTGCTTCTGGACGACAAACTTGAGTGTTTGCGTCTTGTAAAAAATGTAACTGCAGATCGAGGTCTTTCATGTCGAAATTTGCTAAAACGGCTGCTCGATTTTTCGTCTTGATCAGCCAGCTCTACTTCACTGAAGTCACTTTCGTTGCAACTACTGAGCTCCCTTGGTGAGGTCCTGCCACTGGATGTCTCGCAATAGCCAGAATCTTTGCGTTCTCGCTTGCTTTCCACGCTCTCTGCACGACTTGCATGTTCCGGGGTCACCAGCCTTTCATCATCTTCGCTCTTCGCAGCCAGCTTGTTGACTTCATTCCATTTCACCGTCACCGTTAGCGGGGTCATCTCTCGCCAATTTCGCGGCATCATTACCTTTTCTTTACTCTCTTTGCTTGCCTGAAATACTTTAGGCTCAGGACTTGCAGCATTCTGTGCAGACTTGTCATCATTAAACACGGTTATTCTGCAACCCTCGTCATGCCACTCAACAATATTGCTCTCGCCAATCAACTCTGCAGAGCCGTACAAAAGAAAGTCTGTCATATGCTCGATGGTGTCGATACGTCTCGTCGCAATATAATGACATTTTCCCAGCTTCTCCAGCTCACGAAACACCCAAAGTCGACGGTTGTTCAGAGTGTACCAAACCCACTTTTTTTGACACCAAACGACATCAATGGTCGGAATGTCTTCGATGAGAATTTCTTCATTTTGAAGTTGTTGTAGCGTTTCTCGCAAGGGTATACCACCGTCAAATGAAGAGGGAAGTAACTTTTGTTGGAAGCAAATATCACTTGGTCTCAACAATACGCGATACGTGAAAGTCATTTTGAAAATTGTTGGGTTGTTTACTATTGCTGCTCTGTCGCTACATGATCTCAGTTCGCGCACGTGCAATGTAATGCAAGTATACCGGAAATAACGGATGCACAAAAATTGGTTGGTGTAATCACTGTGGTGTAATTTTATTCCACGTCCACAGTCCACCGCAAAATGGTCCTTTGTTCTGAGAGCCTATGGAGTTTGAGCACCACATCGGAATTATGCGCACAATAACAATAAGCGGCACACGCATTATGTACCCGAGACACAGTGGATCACGATATCGCTTGACTCTTATTTGTCAACGATGACAACTTGTGAGTGAATCGTTTGTCGAAAAAAGTTTTCTTCTTTCATGATCAAAACAGTGAAAAGTGTTTCGCCGAACCTCCGCTATTGTAAGGATCGCTATTATTTTTTCTCCACATGTCGCACAAACTATCAAATTTAAAATTTTACACATAATATGCGACACGACGGGGGGCAATAACCTCGTGTTCAAGCCATGTATGACGTCTACAGTGAACGACTTTTCTCCGTACCTAGCCATGTTGCAGTTTCCTGCAGTACGGTTAGGACAGACCATCATGTAATCAAACGGTAAATTCTATGGCTTAAAAATACAGATGCTCGGGTGATAACTTAAAATATTTCTACTCCTTTGTGCAGTTTTCTGCTGTGCCTGTTTCCATGGCGATGGCTTCTCTGTTGTCGTCAGCGTTCTCAACTTTGCTAGATTCCTGGTCGGCTTTCAGAGAGTCAACTTTCATCATTTCACTATTTTTCTTCTCATCAATATCCTGTTCTTTTTCGCTATCTTCATCAGGCTAAAGAAAACAGCATGACACAAATGAAAGTCAATAAAATCCTGAAAGACAATGTGCTTTCGCTCGAGACGTCGAAATTCGTTTATCTTTTCAATGATTTTATGTCCCTTCAACTTGCAAACAAGTATGATTCTGTGAACAAAATTACAACATGCAGTGCACAATGCGAAAAATGGGGTGCAAAAACTACTAAGACGCTCACCGTGTCATCACAATCCGTGCAATACCAGGAATACCCTTTAGGCTTGGGATTACTCTAAAAAGAAAGCCAAAAAGTGGTCATTTTCCAATCTCCATGTATAGCAATTTAGAAATCCAGCAAGGCGATTTTATGTTATTTAGCAACAGCAATTACAATAATACCACATGTGGCACATACAGGTTACAGAAAACAACAGATTAAACAGAAACTATAACATAAGCTATTTATAAAACATGGGGTTATCCAGTTTTGTTCAGCTTACGTTATCAAAAGTGGTTAGAATATCCAAGCAATACTTACTATTACACCGATTATAGATTTGTCTTTCATAGATAACACAAATAATAGATAAAATATGTTTTTAAAATTACTAAACGATCTAGTTGACTTTACTTTGGTAGGAGGGTCGAGACAAGGGAAGTGAAAGCACTTTTTGCATTCATCACATCTAAAGAATACGATAAAAAGCAATAATATAAACCATGAAAACTTCCTATAGACGGGAAAATTTAGTTCAACCTAGCCAGACAATGATGGACAAACATGCTAAAGAATGGTGATTGTTATATGGCATTCACTAAACACGAACATAATATGTATCTGTACGAAAATGATTTCTTTACTGTCTGAATACAACAATACCTGACAAGGCTGGAATTGTCACCGTCTTTACCACATGTTTCACACGTGCTTCTGACATCATTCGGCTTTCTTCGTTTACTAGATGTGCGAACTTTGCGCTAAAACACAAACCATTATCATTCGAATGAAATTTAAATGTTTTTCCACAGGTTCTTTAAGTGGTAACATCCTCATTTTTTAAATTCTAACTCAAATCCTGTCCACGGCTTTACCTCCAACTAGCCGACAAGAACAAAGATTGCTGATTCACGCCGAAACATGAAAAGATAACCCACACTGATGCAACAATGAAAGTAAATTACTTACCGCCTTCGGTTCAATTCTCTTATATTTGACAGGTTTTGTGCTGCGCCGCATATTTGTACGTTTGCGCTTTCTTTTCTGTTCAGGCTGAAGAATAGTTAAGGCTTAGGTCAAACGTCAATCTTCTCATGTGCGGAACCTAATGCAATTGACCTTAAGTCTTTGTCTGAGCTCACTGGCATTAGGATCGGCACACGAAAAGAGCAACGATTGACCTTGGCCTAAGTGGATATTACAGTATTCACCTTGTGCAGAAATTATCTACCTTTCTAGTGCCATAAAGGCAAATTGCATCACCTAACATGTTACTAACTTTTCTATACTGTACCATTCACTTGTACGAACAAATTCAAAAACTTTGTACCCGTTCAAGACGTTTCCACAATTCAGTAAAGCAGGCTTCATGTTTGTGAAGTTTCTAAACTATGTCTCTTTACTGACTCAATCATTCAAAGTACTTACATCCTTTCCAGGGATAAATTTCAATGGTTCTTTAATGTGTCGTTTTTGTCGACTTTCCAGCAGTGATGTCGTGTCACTTGGATCCATTTTTGTTTCCTCGCCTTCACTGCTGCTGCTATCACATTCTGTACATTGCCTGTCGTAAAAGACACAGTACCACGACGCAGTAAGAAACGTTGCAGCTGTTATCTGTCTGTAGACTACAATACAAAAACACAAATGTTCACGCGTTAAAGAACGATAAATATTTACCATGACAATATTCTTGATTTTTTGGGCATTCTCGTGAGCGGAGGATCAACACAAGCCAAGTGATAGTAGCTATGACAAGTATCACACTCCACCATCAAATGCTGGTTCTCGCTTGTCTCGCATTTCGAACAACTACACAAAAAAATTTTAAACTCAACGATGAAAAATAGATCAATTTTGACAAATAGATTAAAAGTAACTTGCTTCTTGTGACGTCAACCTTCGTTTGCTGCTACGTGTTGCGTACAGGAACATAAGTTTCAATTGAAGAGAGAATTGATTAGAATATCAATGATATACATACATGAAAATTCTAGCCATTCCAGCCGGGAATCGAATCCAAATCTCCGAACTGGTGCATTAGTGCTCTGACCACAGAGCTACTGAAACACACGGTTGATATGGCCAGAACTCCCACATATATTCAGGTATAATGCATTAATTGCAACTTTCTATTACTTACACACTAAGTTTCAGTTCTTCTGCAGGTTGAACATCGTCTTTTCTAGATTGCAATTCTTGCAAATATTCTGGTAACTTAAACTCCTGTTAAAGAGTTTAAAGTTAATAAAAACAAGAATTAGACAATCATTGGAAATATATGGCAAGGAGATTTGCTCAAAGTCTTTAGTCAACCTTTTGGTCATGCTGTATACAGGTATTAACTAGTGTATAGCGTAAACGATGCCCTTTTTGGAGTAATAATGCTTTCATGCTATTGTAGCTTAAATTAAAGGACCATACTTGCAAATAGTCGACAGTAAAGACGTGTGAGCCAACACAAAAAAGTAAACAAGATACAGGCTTCCGAAGGTATGTAATAAATTTTAATGTAGTTTTACCTTTTCTGCAAGTTGACAAAGAATATTATGAAGTTGAAAACACTTGTTTTCAGCTGTTTCACATTGTGACGTCACTACTTTCGTGCTTTGAGACAGCTGTCAGTAAAACACAAGTAAGAGCAAGAACAGTAATAAAACAATACGTCCAAAGGAATATCTTCTGAACAACAGTTAGTACAAGTAACAAACTTAAGGCTCAAGCAGAGCTGCAAAGCTAGTGCCTCTGCTTTGGTGGGAAAACTGAAGCGAAACCCTAAAGGCCGTTACACTTTGTCCACTTTTCAAAACAAATATGAAATTATTTTGGACTCGGCTTATTCAATATTCCGTTTCGAGTTTAAAAAGTTGCTGTAATTAACTTCATTCGCCAGTAGACAGTTTTTCACTTATTGGACAATAATACAGCAGGTTCTATTTCCGTTCGATTTTCAAACACCCAGAGGGAAAAAATTGGATCGCAAACACGGGTCTTGTGACTGGGGCTTTGGACTAAAAACTTATACAACTACAAGCAGACCTGTTCATATTTCACCCTCAGCATTTGCTCTTCCTCTTGTAGTTTTTTATTATTACTGGTCAGCTCTTCAAGTCTTGTCTTTAAGTTTTTCATTCGATCAGCACGTTCTAGCATATATAACATTTGATATCAACAACTTCGGTAAAAATGTCAAATGTTTATAGAGCTTAAGAGAATGGCGTTGATCAAGGAGATAGGAACATTTAAAATGTCTGCTTTAATTACCGTAAAAGTAGTTAACAAATTCCACTGTAAGCGCAGCTGGGACATGCCATTTTCTTCGTGCATTCAAAGTCACTTGAGACTAAATACAAGATGACTTGCTTTAAAACGAATAAGTAACAAGATGAGAAAAACAGGAAAATGGGAAAATGTATAAAATACATTTAAAGCCATAATCGTACAGGCAAGTCTTAATACTCTTTAAGGCCGACACACACGGGACGCGATTCGGCAACGCGACGCGATTTTTCAAATTTTGAAAGCGAATAAATCTATCCATGGAAGAAAATTTTAAAAGACATGTGGACAAAATAACTAAGAATGTTATATCGTCTTTGAATATCTGGAGCATCTCAACTAGAATCAAAATTACCAGTCAATGAAAGTTGAAAAATCGCGTCCGGTGTGTGTCGGCCTTTAGTAATGACTCAAAAACATATCAAGAAACAAATAATGACCTTTCGGGAAACATATCCAAGTAACTCTGCCTTTTTCAGTAAGTGACGGAAAACTGTAAAGATGAAAAATGGCTGGATCAAGCCTTGTCTACAGAATTAACACAAGTTTTTTCCAAGCAGTAGGTCTAATTCAGTAGAATTAGAATAGTCAGTCAGTGTCAAAAAGGAAATATACTGTGGCATTAAGGTGGTGACTTGAAGACGATGTGGCTTCTGGTATTTTCATCACACATAAAATTATTCGCCCTTGAACGGATCATGGTAAAATCGAAATGCCGCTATCTTGTTCATTATATTCAGTTTCGATCAGATCAACAGCAGTAACACTGTCTCTTTAACAATTCACTTATCATCATTTACCTGATGGACACGAAAGTATTGAACGAGCAACCTTTTCCCTGGGAGCTAAAGAAGAAATATAACGAACAGTGATTGTCATCCATCGTAATCAACTATATGACGACATGTTTCTCCAGTTTACACTGAAACGTGGCTCACACTAGCAAAAATGTTTGTTTGGATTTTTTGGGCTGCCTACAGTATTTATCTATGAAACGGCACAAGACTCCTTCCTCGGACCTGGTGGTATTGTTCTTTCCGACTTCTGCTTTTGGTATAGATCCCTCGCCACGAGCAAAGCTTCCTCGACCCTCGACTACACAAAGAAAATACTTCTTAACCCACTGACTGGCAATTCTCATAAACACCCCCAAATCAATTCCATTATTTCCGCAGTAAAGAACGTGGTTAGGCGTTGATTGCTGCAGACAATTGGTGAATTACCTTGTGGTCTTTGTTGATATCAGTCTGTTTAAATTTTTTCACATGAGACAAGTATGTTAAGTAAGCTTGACGCTGCAATATACATGCGAAAGAGTTTTGTAAGTCTCATAGAGTGGAACCCATTATCAGGGAAATGACAGTCAAACGATTTGCGAAGTCAGGTTCTGCAACACATTGCTGTCACCAGCAACGCTATAGAGAGGCCAGTCCGCCGGTTAGTTGATATTTTGAAACCATTTCCTGACGTTTTCCACTTCAATTTGAATATTGTCAACGTTCTCCAGACAAAAACCTCATCTCTTCCTCAAGGAATCGATTGTACTACGAAGAAAAGATAGCTCACAAACCTTTTTCTTTGCAATTGATTTGTCCAAATGTAGTTTACAATGAGCATAAAGTGGATCAGCAACATCCTATAAGAGTTACAAAAATTCTCAAACTTAAATTCCGATCATTGCCAGTTAGGGACGGCAACTATATATGACTATCCATAACTCTATCGCAGATAGAACATTAAAGTAAATTTTTTGTTGTTCCTAGCAAAGTGAGATTGATGTCATCTACGTCTGATTGTCCGTTTGACTGTTTGTTAGTTTTTCTTGCTTCTTTGTTTGTTAGTTTGTCTGTCAAAAAAAGGAGTAGTCTTACAAGAAGCTTGTGCTAATGTCTGCAGATGGTTCCGTAACAGGCAGAGAGGCAACATCAGATATTAATTCAAAGAGATACCTCATCGTCTTCTTCGGGCAACTCTGATAACAATCCTTTTTTTTGAGCACTAAACAACACAAAACAACAAAGAACAAATCAACAAAAGACATACTTTACGCAAACCGTTATCTTTGCAAACGTTTTAATAAATTTACACTGCGCATCTCCTAACTTTAGTTGTTTTATTCTTATGTGCAAATGAACTCAACGATTTACCATGAAGCGTGAAAAAACGTTTTGCAAAGTCCAGCATCACATCCGATACACACACCAGTTCTGCTCAAAGTTGGATCCTCGCATAGCTCACACTCCTAAAAAAGTTTAAAATAAAACAGTCACGAAACCACGGAATGTTAGGGCAGCTGTTTCGAAAAACCATTCATACATTCTCCGATAGGAATTTAGAGCCTAAGTTTCATGAAAACTGTGGTCAATTGAGCTGTAAAAGATCTGGTAAAGACCTCTGACTGACAAAAATAATAGAATGTTAAAATTTCAAATTTCTGCAATAATTTTTCCAACAAAGATAATTTAGGCTTTTGAGGAACTCACTGCATAACGTTTTTCGTATAACGCAAAGATTTTCGTAGAACTGGGAAGAAGATAGTCGCATTTCTTTGAAACTTACCTTTGCACCCCATTTTAATACTGGTATGTCAATCAAAACAACCCCCTCAAGTTTTTCTGGATTATCAAACGTCACCCCAGGCGTGTATAATGCACACACAAGATGCACCCATCTACACATAAAACCGCAACTTATTATATAACAATACAAAATTTTTATTGTCTACGTACTTTCTAGCAAAAGAAAGCTCCAAACTAAAAACATTGAATACCTGCGACTGACAAAGGAATAATTTTATAGAAGAAAAGAACTACGTGACAATCTCGTTCCCAGTGCTAACTCGGTCTAACCACGAGAAACGCGACCGAGTTTGCGTAGGAAACAAGATTGATCACGTGAGCGGTCCTGACGGATCTCCACGCACTCTCCTATAGATTCTTTAAGCCTGTTTTCCACTAGGCAGAATTTTCCGCGCGGAAAATAAATTGACCAAACTGATTGGCTAGCAATGTATTTCGCGGCGAAGCGAACCAATCACGCTGCTAGTTTTATTTTCCGCACGGAAAATTCCGCCTAGTGGAAAACAGGCTTTATGATTAAAAAAGAATTCCACTGTATATGTACATACTGTCCACGTAAAGTTTCTTTGAAAATTCCATCCAGGTTCGGGCAAAGCTCGCACTCCTACGTCAGGAGATGTGGAAAACTCCTTTAATAACGCTATTCGCATTACATTTAGCAATAGGGACTTTAAAGCATATATGACCACAGGCAAGAGCGACGGCTACCTATACGGTTTTTTGATGTTATTCGTCTTTTACGTGTGATATTTCAGTCGTTGTTTCACCATATTTTGTTGTAAACACATTTAGTTAAAGCTATTTTGTCGCAGTTTGATGTACAAAGAAATTGCAACGTGTTTAAAAAGGAAGAGATGGTGATATCTATCCGTTCTTAAACTATATTTTTGGGCACTATTTTTCAAAAAGGGATCCAGGAAATGGCGAGCACTTACTGGAATCTCTCCACTTCGACAAGCATCACAAAACCAAGGTTCTGTCGAAGACTCTGAATCAGAAGAATCATCTGAAGCATTATCAGCGTTCGTATCAATACCATAACAACCTAAAAATACAACAGAATTTTCTTGCAGACTACTCTCGATAAATGTCACTTTAAACTTCCACTTAAAACTTCCACTTACTTTCATGAACACAGATTCCGCAATTATCACATTCGACAATTTCATCATCTTCATCACTAAATCAGAAAAACACAAAACTGAAGACACGCGCCGTTTGTGGTCAGCAAATCCGCACGACGCTAATAGTTGCAGCAAGTAAAAAATTTTCTTACCTGTTACCATCCAAACAAATCCCACAAATAAGAACTTTCAGCGAATTCTTTGCCTTGGAATCAACAACCTTGACATGGTGTAATAAAGAAAGAAATTGTGAGATAATACCATAATCACTTGATAAAGCTCTTCCTCTCAAATAAGCACTCCTTAAAGGCCTGTCTACATGGAAGCGAGTTACTCGCTAACCAAGTAACTCGCTTTGTTGGGACTAGCAAGCACTGTGTTTACATGTAACGGAGTAACCAAGCGTATACTCCCATCTGAATCCAAAATAAGGTACAGCGCTTCTAATTCGAAGGACAATAGTGACACGACGTGGAACTGACGAGAATTCTCCCGGCGTAGCGGGATTTCCCGTCGAAACGTCTTTACATGGACCAACCGAGTAACTCGCCTTGCCGAGATCTCGGCAGAAAGAGCCGGGATCTCGCCAAGGCGAGTAACTCGGTTGCTCCATGTAGCTAAACAGTCAGCCAGGTAAACTACTTACTATACAGAATAGCCGGGATCTCGGTCCAGCCGAGTAAACAGTTTCAACTGCATTCATGCTGGTGCACTTTTTTAAAACAATAACTTATTTTGTACAGTGCTTAATGAAAATTATCATATCATGGTGCATATTAAGAAGCCCTTCAACACGAAAAGGGCCGAAAAAGAATAACTGTGAGTGCATATCAACTCCTATCTGCTGAAGACAAAAGAGCTGAAAAATTTGGGACAAGTTGTTGAATGTCGAGTTACGTTATCCAGTGAACTTTTCAACCTTTGTATACTTTACTGAAAACTTCAGTTTTGGACAATAATAAATTTCAATCTTTAAATATGAAAAGTAATCTCAGGTGAAAATGTTGAAGGCAAAGTTTAAGGAAGAAAAAAAATTGCTATCCAGTGGAAAAAGTCATCCGTGCTTCATACAACCAGATCCCGATATATACAGCTACCATTTTTTCTGGACTTTTCTGTTTCGTTTCTTTTAATTTGTTAATCATGTCTTCAACAGTGACAGGTCCAGCAGGAGTCTCAGAACTATCATCTTCATCGCTAGTTTCACCATCATCTCCATCTTGAAGATCACCAACATAATCAGTTTGTTTTGTGCCATCTGAATGTTTGGATTCATCTCCTTTCAGTGACACATTCTGTCCTTCTTCATCACTTTCACTCATACTCCCTGAACAATAAGTAATCATACTGATATTAAACAATATTACCTTCGTGAGAGGCATATTAAAGTCCCATTGCCACTGCAATAAAAAGCAGAATAACTACAGACAAAATAGGCAATACTCTGTTTTTTCACAACATTCTTCCAAAACTGATCAGTACTTATTCAGCATAAAATTTGCACGGTTGTGTTGTGATTTAAAAAACTTGTTTACAAGTTTGTTGATGCTCATACTATCATACCGTCAATTGCACTTAAGCTTGGACACACCCCTGCAAAACATGTTCTAATTGGACACCAAAGTTTGAATGCTTACCCATTAAAACTTGTAAACTTTCTTCCGTTAAATCGGAGCTTCCCTTTAAATTATTCATTGCTTAATGCGTATTGATGTCTTTTTCAACTTAATATGCATACGGTACATAAATACGAAGGAAGAAACACCACTACGCATTAAGCAAGGAATAATTTAATGCAAAGCTGCCGACTTTGCGGAAGAAAGTTTACAAGTTTTAATGGGTAAACATTCAAACTTTGGCGTCCAATTAGAACATGTTTTGTGGGGGTGTGTCCAAGCTCAAGTGCAATTAACGGTACTGTTGTCCCCAATGACAACTAATTGGTCAATATAAGTCTTGATAATCGACAATGATATCATTGGTAACAATAATAAGGATTTTTCATCATCAGAAAGAAGCAGATTGAAGGAAGGGGGACTTACTGGGCTACAGACAGGGGCCATGGATTTGCAAGTCCTGCAGGGGGAGGAAGAGGCACCGAAGTATTTTTTAAATAATGTTCGAGGTAAAAAGAGTTCCAGATGGGGCCAATCAGAAAACAACCAGGGACCCATGGTACTCTTAATCCACCTCTGCCTTCCGTACCTTCTTCCTCAGCATCACTGTCTACTTCAAAATCTTCATCGTCATCTTCGCTACCATCTTCATAACAAAGAGCAAGTTCCAGCAAGTCATTGTTCTCAGCTGGCTTGATTCTTCTCTTGTTTGGACCTCGTTTTACTAACACAAAACAATGCTAAAAGGTGAAGTAACTGTACCTAAGGCTAAAACCCCAAATGAAAAATTCCCTCTAATATTTAAAATTTGCTATTTCGCTATCAGTAAACATTAACATTCTTATAGACATTTTAGGTGAAATTCTACACGGTACTCGTCAGGGATTTACAAAGTTTATGCTGTATATTTTAGCATTTTTTTACGCGGTGGGAAATGCAACAACTGTCTTAAGGCTTCAGCAGCGGCTACTTACAAATTGAATTTATCAAATTTGCCCGTTCGTCCTCCATATTGAATGCAAGACTAGAAACGTCATGTTACTACAGGTGAACTGACCCATGCATTTGCAGCAAGGCGCACTGGTGATTGCTATGGTCAAAACTCGGACATCATTACGGACCGAACTGCGACTGAACAATGACTTATTAAGGCTAGTTGATTAAGCGATAGAAAAGACCTCGAAACGGCAATAGCCAACACACAAATAATATAAATATACGAATCAATCAGGATTTATAAAATTCTACATACATTGTCTAAAATTACAAATCATTCATTTTGATCACTATTACAATACTAGATTCACACGTTAAAAAATTCTGCATCATTTACATGTCGCTACAAACTGCTATATATACAATATCAATTGCAAGTAAAATACAAGTGAAATATCCTTTTCATTAAATATTCAACTTTACATAAAACAGTCTTTTTAAAGCTAAAAAACTTCTGATCATAACCACGTTACCATATTGCTAGAGGACAAGGGATGAACCATTACTTTTTTAATTAAGTAAAAGCTGCCCAGCCGAGCGTTTGCTGATCGCAGGCCACGATCGATTATAGCAGCAAACTCAGGGACCCGTGCCAAAAGGACAGAGGTAGTCTAACTAATTTCTCCTACGAGGGCTTTCGCTCGAAACGGTGAGACGTTCTTATATCTTTCACACACAAGATTATTCATCCCTGAGTTTGCTTCCATTCTTTCCTGATGACTGGGGCAGAAAAATAATGGCTCATTCTTTAGTCGTAAATAAACTTTATTTTCAGATTGTTTAGAGCAAAATATTTTTTCAATCACACGATCACACTTATGGTCACAACAAAACTCGCTAAACACGCTTGAAACCAAACAGAAAGAATGGGTATGACTGAGGCCCATTTGATGAAAACCTCCTTGCCACAAGACCACAAATATATTGCGAATTTGGGAAAGTAATATACACTGTAGATCTGGACACACGGATGGTCTTGTCTCCAACTGACAGATCTGAATGAATGACAGACATTCAAAAAGCATGCATTTGCTTCATTGAATGGGTACTTCATACTTTTTGCACCGTGTTCAGTACTCGTACAATTACGGAAAATATCTCATTTTTTGTTTCCAGTTATTGAAATGTACTTCCAATGTGTTTGCTCCAGAAAGCGTCAGTTTTCCCTCTAACACTTCGCTATGTAGCTGCAACTTCTGCAACTGTGGACAAGTTATTGAAGTACGAACCACTTTGTACAATGTCAACGAAACAAGTCAATGAAACTCATTTACATGATAGAACTATTGTTCAGTTTACTAAAACCTTGCCCTATTCTTCGTACTTTTCGATGAGTGTAAAGCAACAACACTTTCATTCGACTTTCGACACGCGAGTTTGCTCTTGGTTATTACCTGCAGAAGAAACACCAACGTAAGCGTCTGTAACGCAGCTGCATCACATCTACTATTCACAAGTCTCATTAATAATCACTTATGCCAGATTCAACCACGAATCGACAACTTAAAACGGTGCTTGAACTGAGACTGTTTCACAGTCCACAGGTTTGGACCAAAGCAAACAAAATAAAAATAAAACGAAGACTTTGTCCATGATGTTCTCCAATCTATATCCTGAAAGACAATGTATGTTGACATCTCACGAGCAATACCTTTAAGGCTATTCGCAGTCTCGGTTTATTTCTTGCCAACGTTTTTCGAAGTACTTTCTTAATCGTTTCCCAGCTTGGCCGACCTAAAATGTTTGATTAGTCCATGAACAAAATACCTAAAGACTAAACGTGACCATCAATACGCATAAGCTCAAACCTAGAGGCTTTCGGCTTTTTCCAGAACGGTAACAGCACTTGTACACGCTGCCTACTTTGACTACGAGAAAGGTGCAGTCGTTATGACACGTACCTCGGAGTCATCTTCATTATAATGATTACAGTTATCAAATATGAGACGACTATCAGCTGCAAAGTCTTCTCTTGTTGTGTACCTGAAAATAGCAGAAATCACTCTTATCAGACACCAGACAATTGATTTGAAAGGAGTCATTTGCACTCGACAAAATATTTTCAAGTAAACGAAAACTTACTGAAAATCTCGTAATTTAACTTTCATTGTGTGGAAATCCATCGGCGATAGGATTATAGTATAGTACTCAGGGAACTGAAAATATTGGTATATTATGATTATTATCCTGCATATATCCAAGATAAGTCACAATAAATATCAAGTGTTTTGATATAAGAGCAATATATTCAATATATTCGCCAGTGAAACACAGTCAAAACCTTTGTTCTTCAGTAAGGTTCAACTTGGATTTACTCAGCAGTTCAAATTCAGTATAAGGGCACAAGTCATGAGGATTCTACCTGTTTAGGATTAACAGGAACTAAGAACGGCCAGGCATCCTCGTGTTTCTCCATTTCAGCAAGAAGACTTCGACACGGTGCCATATCCTTTGAACACTGTTTTCTGTTCAAATGTTGTCGAGAATCATCAGAGATTGAGTTCGCTTTCTCTTCTGCTTTGCTTTCTTGGATCTGCTTCTTTCTCTTACGGCTTGTTGTAGATGCACGACTGCGAGATTTCGACTGCAGGAATACAACAAAAACATAGTTACTACAGATCACGCTAAAATTACACCTGTGCTTAACCAGAGATGGGGGGGGGGGGCAAAAGATAAACATTACTAACGAAATCTGTCGATCAAGAATGTCAGTTCCACACAATGGTGTTGCGATATACGACATATAAAAATTGTACCTTTTCCACTTTAAGCCTGTTTTCCACTAGGCGGAATTTTCCGTGCGGAAAATATGTTACGTCGCCAGATTTATTTTCCGCAAGGAAAATTACGCCTAGTGGAAAACGGGTTTTACGATGCTTCAGTATATTAAGAAATAACTAAAAACACTTTTTTGCAGCACAATATAATAGGAATCATACCTTGACCTTTTTACAATTTGGACAGGACCAACAACGAGGAATTCTAAAGAAGAATCACACACAACTGAAGTTAGGGTTGCTTTTCAGTAACGCATTTTGGAAACGTACGTACACGCACGGGAACGTTTTAAGTCCTACGAAGTTCTAAAGTTTTTAAAAATATACGAATAAACAGACAAGTAATGATTTAAAATTTGAAATTTTAAAACAACTTTTGCTGGGGTTGTTAAAAAGATACGTTTCATTATAATTTAAGCTCTTACACGCGTTTCAAAAAACGCGGTAACTAGAAAGCAGCCTTAAGAAATTCATTGGCCAAGGGCATATGAAGGCAAAGCAGGGCTATCCAGTTCAAACCACAGAATCATTGAGTTCGTGTCGAAAATTGCAAGGTCCCTAAATAAAAACGTATGCAATAAAACTTACTTGGCCAGAGGCGGATCAACACATTGTGGGTGGTAGTTTCGTGGACATTGAGTACACCGCAAGAGTCGTTCTTGTGTTCCCCGACACATGAAACAGCAACTTTTACCAGTTGCCTGTAACACAACAGAAATTAACATATGCGTAGTGTTGTGACGTCATGTGATAGTAGCCAATCAAGTATTGATTGTGCACGAGGTCA
>JAODVQ020509371.1:0-26001 GCA_025400075.2 Phenganax stokvisi
GGGGGGGGAAACCTTTAAGTGATTGTACACAGCAAAATGGATTTCTGTTGTATTTGCTCGTTCCAGTCTTTTTCCTCACGGTCAGATCACCTGGTTAGATGGTCAGCATCAACTTTTGTCTATATTTAGTACAATAACTAATTTCCAACATTTCAGGTGATGGTGAATGACAAAGTTATTCTTAGTCCTGTAAATGCTGGTCAACCTCTCCATGCCAGCGATAGTGAGTTGATTGATAATGCTGGTTGTTATGAGGTAATGATCACACGTAATATATACTACCATATCTACTCATTCCACGAAGGGCCTCGCATTCCCACGCTTCTTTTGTAGATGAACGTCCTTTCGCCTAGTTCCCTTATGTCGCTGATAGTCGGCAACGTTCATTGTCTTTAATCATTGATACATAAAATCATTTGTCTATTGGTACTAATTTTCCGCTTCAATGATAGGAAAAGTTGCGGGAGCATCGCCGACTATCGGCGAAATGTGAAAACCAGGCTTTGAGCCTGATACTCATATGCCACCGGCGATCGGCAATCAGACCTTTTGGATGTCGGCAACATATGAAGACCTATTTCGAATATTGTCGTTGACCATAATCGGTGCAATTAAGGAAACGAAATAGTTTGTCATCTCGCCGATGAGTTACCATGAGTGGTGACGTATGAAAACAAGCCATCGCCGATGAGAAACAAGCTTTGTCAACCTCCGTCCCTCACCATTTCTTTCTGGGAAAATTGTCGCTTGCGAAAAAATTTGGTGACGGGCTAAATTTGCCGTACAGCTGAATTAAACGGCCACTTTTTAAAGTTCCGATGTCTTTTCTTGAAGAAATACTGGATTTCTCGCTTCTATTAATCAGTCACCTGTATTTAGCAGCGGCAAGGAATAAAACATTCATTGACTGTCGGTATTCTCGACACTTCCTATTTGCTAAGTTGTTCTTCAGCTTTTCGTGGCTTATGCCTCTTATTAGAGGCATAATGCCACTAAGTTATCGTCGAAGCAAAAAAGTGTGAGAAAGTAACAATAGAGTTGCGGCACGATCCGATGTAATCCGATGTCTATAACTTCCGTTAGGAAGTCAAATTATATTTAGTAGGAATGTGATGCATTTCTGTCTTTCCATCGATAAGTTTTCAAGGATAGATGTTTTATTAAAGAAGCACGAGTAATGTTATTACTACTAAATGTAAAAAAATTCAAGAGAAAACACAGATTAGATAATATGAGTTTTGAAATTTCTTTTATGTAAATTTTCCGATTATGTTACGACTACGTTGCGAATGTTCGGACGTAAGTCCGAAGATGACCAGGTGACTTTCGATTTGTTATTGAATAAATTCATGACAAAATTGAGCATTTGCGATTTCGAAGGTTAAGGTACGTTTTCATGAATCTATCATGTTCATTTTATGTTTGAATGGATTATACAAAACAGAGAGGTTTCTATGTTAAAATCTCGCGATTGAAGGAGATCTCTTCGTTCCTGGTTGTGGAAACTTGTCCAAAATTTCGATATTTATGGAGATTACATGTGACACGTGACTCACGTTCAAGTGCATAAGCCACATGCAGTCATCGACTGCCTATTTTTATTGAAAGCGAATTATTTTCAAACGAATACCTGCATGCCCCACCCTGGAGTATATTTGGTCTTTCTGTATTAAGCGATCACTTTTCAGTGGCTGTTACGTACATGTTTAACTGTAGTATACAATAGCTACCATTTCTCTTTGTCCCATTGAATTTGTTAACTATTATTATTAATGTGCGAGTATGACGGCGATTGTTCGTGATACGTGATATTTGATACTATAAATGTCAGTCATTGTTATCGTTATTGACACGGTATTTTTTGATACAAGTTGAACAAACGTGAAGAAGAATTTTAAAACACAGAAATTGTAGGAGAAAAAAGATCTTTCGTAGTTTTCTGTATGAATACTTTGACTTTAATTGCGATCATCTTCTAGGTGAATTGTGTCAGTTCTGACACCAATTGGAAGGTATCATTGTTTCTTTCGTTCAGAGAAAACAACGAAGAGACTTTAAAGGGAGTAAGTACTTCACGGAAGTTTCTGTGTGGTTTTGCAAAACGGTGGTTTCATAGGCGAGAGAGTTTTAATTTTTACTTCCGCCCAGGGGGAAAGAACGCACAGTAACAACAGTTTAATTAAATTTTACGATTAGCACCAATTTTTATTTGGTGATCTTCGGATGGAATGTAAGTTATCTAATGTGCAGACTGAGATATACATGATTGACTAAGTTGACCAACGCTTGAGTTATGACTGGAGGCGATCAAAATTGATAAAATGACAAGAGTTCCCGAGTTTTCAAACTTGGGCATTCTTTGTCAAATCCTGCATTAGAGTGGCGTCTATATTCTTGCACTTTGACAAAATGCATTTGTTTATCCTTGTACGAACATTATTCTCCACTTGCTGCTTTTCTAGGGTGATGTTGTGCGCCTGTTTCACGCCGAGCAAGAAAAATTTTTAACGATGGACGAATACAAGAAAAAATCATTTGTGTTTTTAAGAACTACTGGTAGAAGCTCAGCTACTTCTGCCACCAGCTCCAAAGCTTTGTGGGAAGTAGAGGTACAGCATGATGCACGTTCACATTTGAAAATGGCTTTTATAAGAACTAACTATATAGTGCTATTCTCTCCTTACTTTTTTATTCATATGTAACAAAGATGTTGAATTATTTGGGCTTTCTGTCCAGGTTGTTCAACATGATCCATGTGAAGGAGGGGCTGCGCATTGGAACAGCTTACTGAGATTTAAACATCTCGCCACTGGTTTTTATCTTGCTGCTGAGGTAAATCGTATTGTAAAAGTTGTGTTTGGTTGCTAATATATAGTTGGTAGAGCATTACTAACGCAATTGTTTTTTCATATTTTTCATTATATGGAAAAACACGCAATTTTTTTTTATATCATGCATGTCGAGCGGTGTAAAGCCATAGTTGATGTCGCTGGCGCGTCAGATAGCCTGCATCACAGACGCTGGTGTACATTTAATCTTTTTCGAATTGTACAAAATGGAATGTGATTTAACTACACAGATTCGGGGAAAATCATCACAAAATAGCAAGCTATATATACCCATACCTGGCGCACGAAACCAGTTTATCTCAACCTCTTCAATACTAATTAAAGTGCGTAATACGTATTTGCGATATATGTATAGTTAACGATTGTATATTTACGGACAACAGTCCAGTTCCTTGACTCCATGCCATGAACGATACTTTGTTTTAAAATCGACTTGTCCCCCTCAAGAAAGCAATATATAAGTTAGTTTTACTGTGATGTCACTACCATAATTATGAGATGTTTCGTCATAATTCTGAGTTCAACTTTAGATAGACGATGATCCAACAAATGATCCAACGAGAAATAAGCTACGCGACAACTGTCCAGTCTATCATTTAATTCAAGTTCCAAGTAGCACTGACATTGCGTCAATATTTGAACTCGATGCAACAGTAATGACGCGACCTGACAACTTTGTCCCCAGGTTTGTTGTCTCCGTGTACTACTTTAGGTAACGCTTTGCGTGATATATGTGGAGAACTCTCGAAATCCTGGCCTAAAATTTAGTGTCTTTATTTTTGGTGTGCACTTAGTTAAAACTGGGGGTTTTTTATACTCACGAATTTGCGATGTAGAATTCACCATTGTGCAACACTGTATTTGCGTAAGGAGATAAAGCCCGAGAACGAAGGCTTTATCCTATACAGCCCCGAGAACGCGAAGCCTTCGACGGCTGTATATAGCATAAAGTCAGAAGTTCGAGCGCTTTGTTTTTCTTACTTAATGATTGAGAAGGTTTTCTCGCAAAGTTGTGTTAAGTTTCTCTCGTTTGGGCGATGTTTTTCTTGTTTTCCCTTCGTTTCTTGACTGATTAGTATTCTAGGGCTGTATGGTGTATGCAGCCCGCGACGCATAAAAGAAAACCGACTCAGTCATAAAATAAGAGGAAAATACATTTACCATCAGCTCACATATTGTGTTTATGCACAAGAATCGTCGTGAAATATGCTACCTTCTGCGACTTGTATTGACAACTATCAAGATACATAAAGTATTTATGCAATGTGCTTTCAGATCTTCATACGTCCGGCTGCGTCACTTATGCACAAATACTTGGGTTCATTCCACGACAATTCCAATTGATAAAGAAGAGGATAAACCTGTCATGCTGAAGGTAGAATAGAACTACCTATTTTTATTCTGTTTCTTCATTTTAATTTTTTTAAGAATATTTTATTTTTGAGACTTTTTATTTCCAAACTTTTGAACAGCTCCTTTTCTCACCGCTCTAGTACTTTTGTGTAATGAATTTATCGTTAGTTGTATTCATTGATTGTTATTGTCTTATCAAATTCTGCGTATTGTCCAATCATCAAATACATGTCCCGCTGTATTATACACTCTTGTGCAGTTCTTCGGAAATATCATTCTACAACTTTGTGCCCCGTTGCAGTTATTTATCAATGTATGTATGGTGTATGTACATGTGGTGAAACGAGGCTGCGTGTAAGCTCGTTATATTTCACCTATGCAGATATCTGGAGACATGGCGTAGTTGGCAACAGAAGTGTGTTTGCCGGCAGAGAAGCTCAGTGGAGAAGCTTTATAGGATTGTTGCATTCATTCATTTAAATAATGTCTTTGCTAGAGTTTTCATTGAAATGTCGCGAGGGAATGTCATTGAGCTACGTGTATAGTTCTGCATGTTAAGGAGAACTTGCATTGGAAATTGCGAACAATTTTTTGTCTATTTTGCTAGAAATCTTACTATAGGTCTAATTATTATGAAAATCTTGAATGTTTTCAGATTGGTGCAGCCCGCATTCGTGAAGATAAAGAAGCCTTCGCGATTGTCCACGTTTCTCCTAGTGAAGTGCGAGATCTGGATTTCGCGAATGATGCTAGTTATGTTTTACGTGAATTCGCACTTCATATGGAAAATGGAACTGTGGCGCAAAATGAGAGAAGGTAGTGATTTTTTGAAATACATTGTTAGAGCTTTAAGACCAAGATTTTAGAACCGTGCATGTTGATTGATCATTTCATTATCATTTGATCTGTTTTGAGAGTATCAATTTTAGTACATACGCATGAGCGATGTTTTAGAAGTGGTGACTTACTTCCTCGTTATGCAGCACTGAAAAGATATGCGATGCTTTTGGTGGCACCCTGGGGCCGGTTGTTCAAAGTGGATTAGCTTTAATCTGAATTAAAATTTAACTAGCTGTTTTAATTCCCCTGTTTCTGTGCATTGATTTCTGTTGATTGAAATAAAACGAAGTAGCAAAATATTACCTAGTTTATAGGCAAGCAGATAAAAAGTTTGCTTACGTCAACCCAGGATTAACCTAATCAGCTTTTTAACAACTGGCCATGGAAAAGTAGGACAATTTCTCCCCAATTCGAAGGTGCTAAGGGCCTCAACGCCCAAATTGCTACAAAAAAAATAGTTGGTCAAACAACAAAACGGCTCTTGGCAAGCCTGGACATACAGTATTTAGTCGGAAGCAGGGAACTCGTACATATACAACATCACAAATTATAAAATGTAGTACAGTTCCATAATTCTTAAACTATGCATCTAAAATAGTCCTCAAAATCCGAATTCTGAATATTTGAACGAACACTGATATCTTTTATGTCAGGTTTGTGACGAAGTTACTTACTGATCTCGCACATTTTGTCACGGATACTCAAGACTCAGATGCTGATCCGTTATCAATATTTTGTCAAAATCCGGACAGAGATCGCCAGAAGCTGATGAGGGAACAAAATATTTTGCAGGAGGTGATTTTAACTTATTTGTTATTAAATGAACATGTAATAAGCAACGAAGGCGATCTTGCATGAAAAGGGCACAGGTGTAGGTCTTAAATTTTGTAAACGTTGTATACGTGCCATATATCCTAGAATTACAGATGTCTAAGATGACCACAGTTTAAGGTCTAATACCCTATCGAAACCTTTTCGTATGATGTGTTGTTTTTGTAGATATTTCACGTTTTGAAAACGCCATTTAACAAAAAAGATCATGAAGCCAATCTTAAGCCCGAGGATCTAAGCAATCCAGTTAACGCCCAAATTCGCCATATTTTGCGTTTGTGTTATCGTGTTTTGAAATACGCGCAACAAGATTACAGGAAAAACCAGGTTTGGTTTCTTTATTTTGATAATGTTCTGTTGTCTTACTGGCTATCAACTAGCGGCAATACACTGGTTTATGCACCCGTCCTCCTGGATGTTCTTCGGTATAATTGTATGTCATTGGTTCCGAATGGATTACCAGAACTTCTGCCATCTATTATATTTTGCAGGAGTATATTGCAAAGCAGTTTGGTTTTATGCAAGCTCAGATTGGTTATGATATAATGGCAGAGGACACCATCACAGATTTAGTACACAACAATAGGAAATTGTTGGAAAAGCACATCACTGCAACTGAAATTGAAACCTTCGTGAGTCTTGTCAGACTAAAAAGGGAGTGCAGGTATATAATTTTGTTGCTTATTATAAAAATATTTTTGCGGGCTATTTATATGTATGACTATGTAACGACAGCAATGAAGAGCAAATATACGTGCTGCAGTGAACCTTTTTACTCAGGATAATAGCACTGCTATATCGTAGGATTCCGTTTGAGCGGGACGGCCTCCAGTTATGCATTTATACAATTATGACTGTAAGACTTACGAGAAGCTTTTTGTCTAGAATAGATGCAATATATGAAGTAACTAAATCATAACAGCCCCTTGAAGGGTAGAAGCAAAGACTCCTTTTGTAATTAATTTTACTTTTCAATCTGCCTTGCATAATTCTACGAAACTCCATTTCCATTTTAAATCGTTTAAAGATACATTTCACTAGTGATTTCTGTAATAACATCAAATTACCAATGATTAGTTTTCTACTTGATCTTCTGCAATAAACGCCATCTCTTTGTGAAATGGTCAATTAGCAATCATGTGCAGTGTACTGCTATCAATTTAAATACTGGTATTTTAGCCCTGTATTAACAAATGTTATTCTCGAAGACAGCGTATATAAACACAGCAGTAAACCATATAGTAAGTTTGCTGTTTGAAGCCAAAAGTTTAAATTTTTCGTTATGTTTGTCTAGATTTTTGGTTTATTTGTCGGATTTGTGTGTTTCTAACGACACAGCGATACCTGCAACTCAGGAATTGATATATAAGTCAGTTCTTGAATCATCGTCGAACGCTGATCTCCTCATTAAGACAAGGTAACTGCGTATTAAATACATGCCGCACCAGTTTATTTGCTCGTTGTTCAATCTTGGTGACAAAGCTACCTACTGCAGGCATGCAAATTGTCCAAAATTTTGAATAGTGCTGTGCGCCGGAGTTTGTTTAGCTCCAGCAAAACTCCGGCCTCACTTATTTGTGCTGCAGTCTACTGTCGGACTGCCGTAAACGTCCCACTTAATTTGATAAATGTTCGACCAAACTATACTCTGAACAACGCACGATTAGTATTGACAAAGAGCAAATATTCACGTGAAATTATTTCATTCTATGTATGGCAGTGCTTCCACTTTAAAATGCAAAATTTCCATGAAATTTCAAATTTTCACGATTTTGCCGGAGAAGGAAAATTTTTTGCCGGAGCCGGAGTTTTTCTGGCCGGAGCTGGAGCCGGAGCCGGAGGTGAAAAACCCGGAGTTTGCACAGCACAGCACTAAATTGGATGAAGCCAAATTAGATGACCACGAACGTAACATGGTCTTAAAATAATTCTTGCTTTGTATAAAACACAATAGAACGAAGAACACTCCAACATGCACATTGAATCACCCCAATCACTTTTTCCAGGAGGCCAATATAAATCGTTCATGCTCGGTTTGCATTTTTACTAACCAATTTCATCTGTTTTATTATACTACACTGTACCGTATTATACTCTATCATAATGATTTATGCAAGTATCATGGCTGGAAATGTTTGAGTAAAGCATGCCAGTAGTGCATGAGAAATAAAGTAATCGCAATATTTTGGTTTGATGTGTAGAATCATAGATGACGTCGTGCATGTTGAATGGTGTGCAGAAAACGGAACAGTCCAGATAAAGAGTCAACATGACCTTGCTAATGGATGTAAACGAGGAGACAGGGAGGATGTTGAAATCATGAACTTTTACAGGTGAGACAAGCTAAATATATAGTTGTAGGATCAGACACTTCTTAACTTGCCACTTATCATATTGTTAAAGAGGCCTTCATAGTTAAGTTTGAGTGCGAGTTCAGCTGCAAAACTTTGCCTTGTTTGTAACAGTTGAAAGAAAGCGAAAGCGACTTTTATTTCTTGCATTCGCAGTTGTACTCGCACTCGTAATCAAATCGAAAGCTCCTTGTGTTTTGAAGTACCTTTCGTTGCTTGTTGATTATCGTATCTTTTTGCGTTAGGCATCAATTGGATCTGTTTGCATACATGTGTTTTGATCGACAATATTTGGCGATAAATACACTCAGTGAACAACTGGATGTTGATCTTATTCAAAGGTAATAGAGTTCAATGTTTAGTACTTCATAACAAAATGTTGAGTGTTGGCAACTGCGGAGATCATCGTTGCAGGCAGTCATCACATTCATTCAGGAATGCTAGATCATTCCATTTACTAATGACTAAGATGAACTAAATTTAACATGTCTTGTGTTCGCAGTCTTTAAAAGACTGTTGTCTCGAAACTTGCTTATTCTTTGGTTCGATAAATCAATACTGTTCGTAAAGATAGCTTGCGATGCATTTTTTAAGGATTTTCATTTTTACCATGTGAAAGTCCACTTATCGTGCACCTGCTAATTTTTCACTCAATATCGTGTGGTCCTCAACAGTGTAATTTTCTAGATGTATGGCAGATGAAGAATTACCTTGCGACCTTCGGGCTGCGTTTTGTCGCCTCATGTTACACATGCACATTGATAGAGATCCGCAAGAACCAATCACTCCAGTGAGATATGCACGTTTGTGGACGGAAATTCCAGTTCAGCTAACTGTTAACGAGTATGTATAGTGTACATCATATTACAATGAACTGCAGTTGATGGAAAAATTATTGTTTTGTTACTTTAAATGTTTATTCCTAAGTGGCCAACGCATCTTTGCCTAGGGCATGCAAACGCAATTTGTTTTGCTGTACTTTGGATAGGTGCCTGTGCCAATGATCGCGAAGTTGAGGGGGGTATAGAACTGCCTTAGACGTTGGGATCAGGTCATAGGAATATTTTCATTGTTTTAGCAACATGGGACTGTCATTTGCATTTTATTCGTGTAATATCAACTCAATGTTAAATACATCTGTATAGCTCTTTCTAATGCCTGTCAAACCAACTTGAATCATCCTTTGTAGCTACGACAAGCAAGATATTTTTGGAAAGAAGAACCGTGAAAAATTTATTAAAACCATTGATTTTGTTGAGGACTATTTGCGGCAAATCAGTTCAAATATTTGGGCATTTAACAACAAGGAACAAAATAAACTGACATACGAGGTTTGTAAGAATAAAAATAAACAGAGTGATTTAAGTTCAAAGCAGAACAAACACACTGCCCAATATTTTATTAAAAAGTCGGTATAATTATATTATAAGCGATTTTCGGTCTCAGGAAATTTTAGATGTTTAGCTGTGCTAACGAATACTAGTGCGGTACGTAGGTCTCCCATGACGAGGTATGGGATTCAGGAGACTTCATAGTTTACAGTAAATCTGCTTTTAACCTTGACCTGCCCTTCCGTAAGAGGTTGCTTTGCTTCATCTTCTAAGCATTACGCTCAGTGGCGGACACTTGGGGGGCCAGGGGGGGGGCTTGAGCGCCCCCGCCCCGCCAATAATTTTGAGAGCATGTACCAGATAACAAATAGTGCAGTCATTTAATGTAATTGCCATATTAAGTTCTGAATTCCGTTGTTGTATTTACACTCAGATGGCACAGTCTGCGTATACATTAACAAAAACAAATTTTGCCACAGTTTTCTGTGACCATACAGCAGTATACCTTTAGAATTTGGCTTTGGGCCCCCAATATTTAGTGAAGTGTCTGCCACTGATTACGCTGAGCTGTGACCCCTTAAGACGTGACGTACAAGGAAAAATGAAAAGTAATTCTGTGGTATATGTTTTTCAGGTTGTTCAGATAGCTCGACATTTGATATATTTTGGATTCTATGGTCTCAATGATTTAATAACTCTTACAATGAAACTTCTCGCAATCCTGGATGGTGAACAACGTGCATATGATCGTGCGAACGCTGTGAAAATGAAAACTTCAGGTATAATTACGTCGTTGGACTTCAAATGAGCGTTGCCATTACTGATTGTCATATACTCGCTCGTGTTTGATCGAGAAATTTCATTAGTTCACAACGTTCTAATTATGTTTGTCATGAAATTTCACAGAATGTAACATCGTGCATTAATTTTTTTTCACTGATCCTGATCGTTATCCTGACAACCTCCTTAACAACTACTCAATCCTAACCAATCCAATCAGAACTGGAAAAGTGATCTCGTTTGCAAGCACATAATTCACAATGACAAAAACGTCAACCACTCATCTTGAGTTTTACTTGGTATAAACCAAAGGGGCAGCGTTTTAAAACGTGAGCTTGTGTAAATACACGTGGTTGGGATTTTTGAATAAAAATAAAATTTCTCCTTTGGTTTTTTGGTTCACTCGTATGAGTGTGTACTCTGTTTTATTTAAATTCAATCTCACAAAGATTTGTAATTGCAACCAACCGTTTAGTTTCTGCTCTGTGGGTTCCCCGTTCCCCCCCCCCCAGTTTTCATTTCCATGATATTATTTATAAAGAGTAAGGCGACTGGACCATTTTTATTCGGCTAAATAGAATATTTTCTGCGTGCGAATATATTTAGGATATATATTTTTCCTCTAGCGACGACTAAACGTGACGTTTCGAGATCAGTGAGTACAATTGGTACTCTCATGAGCCGCATGGTCCTGCCCGGCGCCAAAGATCCCTGGGGATTAATAAATTCCCCTGAGAAATTGAACAGCTTAAGAAGTTGTGAGACTATTGAAAAAGACCGTGTTGTTATGGAAACGAAAGTGAAAATCATTGAAATTTTGGAATTCATTTTGAACGTTCGTCTGGATTACAGAATTTCAAGTTTGTTGACAATATTTAAACGAGAGTTTGATGTTAAAAACGACATCACCATGGACAATGATGGTAAGAATAACTTTCTTATACTAGTGATGTCAATTTTTTATGATGTAAAAATGGTAGCTATAGACGCTATAGAATGCAAATAGAGAATAAAACAAGTAAGACGGCGAGAACTTACAGTTGACAATCCACCACTACAAGGTTGTTCTTGTCCTGTTTTGAATACCCCGTTGTGTAAATTTACGTTGTTCATGAAAATTCATGATTCAGAACATGCAATTCTGAATAATAACGATAATGCTGACGATGATGATTGTAATTGTGATTTATTGACCGATCCAACAAAGTGTCTCTTCTTTGTTAAAACTATATGTAGGATTTGCTATTATGTATTAAAATTATAGAAGTAACACTGTTTGTAGGTATTTTTTCTGTGATTTGGTTAGAAATGGGATGTAGTTGATGCACCACCCACGCTTTCTAGTCGTGTTTTTAAAGTTTCAAATTTTATTACATTTCTTTATAGGAATTGATTTAGAGCGTGTTGGAATTCAAGCAGAACAGCTATTCGGAGGGGAAAGGTAAAAATTCCATTGATAGCTAACATTTAGCTGTCAACATTATTCGATCTATTGTGATTAGTTCTTTGTTTTTATCACTTCAGTGATGTTCTTTGCCACATGTAAGGTGTAATTTGCCATGCACGTCCAGAGATCTGCAGTAGCGAGCTTAAGATTCTACGATGAGATTGTCACTAGAAATATGTTGTGCGTAGAAAACAATGTTAGCGTACATAATGACCTAAACAAAATGTCTGTGCGTGTTTTGTGGTATTATTTTCAACATGTTTCATTTCTTTTAGGATTGGCGTCAGCGAAGAGAAAACTCATGATTTGGATTTTGATGGAAATGGTGGATGCACATTTCTTCGTGTTCTATTATCCTTAATTATCCATGATTATCCACAACTTGTTGTTGGAGCTTTGAAACTATTGCTAAGACATTTCAGTCAAAGACAGGAAGTACTGCAGGCTTTCAAACAGGTTTGTTTGTTTTGACTCTTGCATGCATGCGTTGGTTTTTTAGGAAAAAGGATCTTTTATCAGTACATTGTTCAAACAGCCATACATGAATAACGCTGTAAAGTGGTAAATGTACAAACTCCATATTGCTAATATTAATACTAACCGAACCCGATTCGTGAACGAAAAGTAAAAGATATCAGATATTGTCCCTTGAAGCACTCTTTATGTAACACATTGGACGAGTTTGAAACCTGTTTGTCTACTATCAAAAACACGAGAGGGAGTGTTTTATATACGATAAGACGTGAACTGCGAGTGTCTTAAATGACTTAACACCGACCAATCTCATGCATGAGTTTACTGTTGAAGTTATTTAGAAACTTAACATCGTACAAGTTATTTTGAAAATTAACGTAGCAGAGAAAATCATATTTAAACTTAAGATGGTATTTTTTGATATATATAACCAGGGACCCACGCAGTTGTCACTTCCGTTGTCTTTTCGTCATGAATTATTAAAGAGTTTTTGAAATGCAATTACTGTTGAGGCTATCACGTTTTGTTGACTTATTTTTGGACATTAAAGAAAACTATCCATGATGAATAAACAGCATTCTTGTCAATGTGAAACAATTTTGAAATGTGTATATTAATGTTACTGTTCTCAGGTGCAACTTCTTGTATCAGCAAAAGATGTAGAGAACTACAAAACAATCAAAGATTCTCTGGATGAGTTGAGATTGTTGGTTGAGAAATCAGAGTTGTGGGTGTTTAAGGCGAAAAAGAAGTCGGATAGTAAAAAGAGTGAGAATATTCGTAAGAAGAGCAGCAACAAAGATCCATCAAAAATGGATGGAAAATCTCTGGAAAGTTTTACTGAAAGTGTAGAAATGCAGGTGAACTATCACGTTTCAAGTTCACGGCCACTATTAACCTGAATCATTACTAGTGATGTACCAAAACATGCATGCAAGCACCTGCACTCTCTAGTAAAATGAAACGACGACTGGACACAAGTCATCATATAGCTTTACTTCTAATATAGCTTAGGTCATTGACCTTGTCTGAATTGACATAGATACAAAACATGTAGGAGGAATTGTTATAGTTCTAAGCTCGTTATCCCTTCCAACTGAAAGTACAAGTGCTTTAACCACTGGCGTGAACAGCACGATTACCACACTGTATATCAACAACTTATACTTGCATAAAGCTATAGCGAAGCAAACTTTCAATAATCCAAAAAAAGGGCATTATCGGACAGGATTTAAATTTTTTTTGTATTGTAAACAGTCATATCGTCCACGACTGGCGAGTGAAGAGTCTTCAGATACGAATGGAGACAGCCAAAATGAAGACATTAGTCAGATGGCGAACTATCAAACGATCAAAAAGGTAATGATTATGTCATTCATGCTTTTCAATCAGTTTGAATATCTAAGAATTTTCTTGACTGCTATAATGATTTATACACAAGTGACGAAAAAGTCATTGAGTGGTGTGATAAAATTTGTAGATGGTTTATTCAACTCACTGAATTGCCGGGTTTACATGGTATACCCCGGCTAACCCTCCCTGTCAATATTCCCCGTAAGAGAAACCAGAGTACCCGGAGAAAATCTACGACTTTCAGCAGAGTAGTTGACGGACTCTTTTCACGTGAGAAAGTTAAGTCCGCGCTGAGAAGCGAACCACAACTTCATAGGTGAGAGGCGCTGCGTTTAGTGGACTTCAAAAGTTCACTGAATTCTATCAAGGTGTATCAAATTGATAAGATAGATCACTCGTTTTAGTGATCAATACGTTTCAAATGGCTCATGCAGAATGAATAATATGATTAACCAGCAATATCGACCTGAAGATTTCCCTTTGACGTGTAAAATCGTCTGACGTTAGTCAGAGTAAAATTATAACAGGACAACAGTGGGTGAATAGGGTTAAAGTGTACTGCTTGTGCGAATGATGGACCAAAATATAGCCAGAGTTTTTTGGAATAAATCACATATCGCTCACCAGGTAACCATGTGCATAAATATATCTTTCAGATTTTGAGTTTTTACGTGCTTATTTTTGTTGAAGATTCTTGAACATCTGTGTGAGTTATGTGTGACAGTTTCTAATGGAAAAAAGAAGAACAATAAACACGAACAAAGATTGCTCAGGAATATGGGAGCTCACTCAGTTGTCGTGGAACTTCTCCAAATTCCTTATGAAAAGGTAAATCATCTTGGTTATGTCACACAATTTTCAGCAATTACACTTTTCCCGCCTGATACGTTAATACGTTAATACGTTCCCCCTGATACTATAAGACACGTTTACGACACCGAAAGATAGGGATATTATATTTAACAAAAAATTGTGAAACGTTTTGCGCGATAGAAGTACGAAGTAACTATTCATTAAAACTCCTTTGTGACAGCGTGGGGTACAGATTTCTGAGTTTAGGCATGAAAGACACCAAAATAAGTTTCCAAATTATAATTCATTTCCTTCAACACTGAAAGGAATATTCAAGATTTTTGGCATGTTGTCTTAAACAATTGTCATTTAATACTGAGTTTATGCACGTTGTGGTGATGTTTTATTCTAACTAACTTTCTGTTTTTTAGAAGAAAGACATCTACATGAAAGATGTGATGACCTTAGCTCACGAATTTCTTCAGCTATTTTGTCTGGGCAACAGAGCTAATCAGGCAATCTTATACAAACATTTAGATCTCTTCCTAGTTCCAGGGGTAAGAATGTTGCACGTTCTATTAAAAAATTAATCACTCTTGTCCTGTTGAATTAATCTCCCCTTGCAAATATGCCTCCCATCTTGTTAATGATTTTTTCATTTAGCTCCAGGAAACGCTGACATTGCAACATATTTTTGAAGATAACTTATCTTTGTGTAATGAAGTTCCAGACAAGGTTATCCATCATCTTGTCCGGGCAATAGAGACTCAGGGTCGTCAAGTGCAGTATTTGAAAACTTTACACACGTTAGTGAAAGCTGAGAATCAAGCTGTCAGGAAGTGCCAAGATTTTGTTATGCTTGAGGTATATAAAATGGACCAAATTTTAAGATTCTCAAAACATGCATTTTTTGTGACGTGTGCAATGCAATTTTGGATTCTTTTGTTTGAGATAATACATTCGGTGTACTTCCGTGTGAAATTTTGAATCGATTGTGTTTAGTTTGCAGTTGCATGTATTTCTATGCTTAGTTCATGCAGTATATGCTTTTTAGTTGTGAAACGACCACACGATATGCAGCTAAACCTTTTCTGTTTCGTCAAGTGGTATCCTACAAAATCAGCGCATCGTTTTTAATGCGTATTTTTTAGCTTTACTGTAGATAAAACAAGCTTTATATCCTATTTAGTTTTTGAATGCTGAAGAAGAAGTACAATTATTTTTTAACGAAAAAAAGATGCAAGAACAGTTTTTTGAACTGATGAGGTCTGAGAAAGACTATATGAGTGAATCAAGTACCATTGCATACCATATTCATCTTGTGAGGCTGTTGGCGACTTGTACTGTGGGAAAAAATGCCAATACTGAAATTAAATGTCATAGCTTGCTGTCATTGGATGATATTGTTAGAGTTGTCACTCATCCGGACTGTTTGCCTGAGGTAAGTTAATACACACTATTAATATTTGGCATGCGTCACTTCCTGTGAAATAGCGCACAGCAATCGGTTTAGAGAGAGCATATTTTGCAGTTTGTTGCTTCCCCCACTGGTCCATCGCAAAAATATTCTCAACCAAAACGCCAAAAGCTACTGTATAATGTTTATTGTTGATAAGATTTGTAAATTGTTTTAAGTGGAAATGATAAAGTGCATTGGTAATTTTAGTTTTCTTCTACCGAATGTGTAACACGCTAATTATTATATATGCATTTCAAATTATGCAGTGTTTGTGTTTTTTGGAGTATAATTGTCTAATGCCATACAATAAACTTTTTATGAACCTTGTTTTCTCGGTTTTTACAGAGAAATATCGTACCTCAGTCTTTTTGGTACGAACCTCTCCCTTTGAGCTCGGTCTGTACCATAGAAATAATAGACAAATGTCTATTATTTCTATGGTCTGTACCAAAAGGACCCCGGCCCCATATTTTTCTATAAAGACCTCGCCCTCGGTTAATAGGAAGTTATGGATGCATTAAGTTAAATATGTTTCTGCAAATCCATACCTAAAATACGCTCGAACTTGATTCATATTAAGACTTTTGTGGTCTGTGTTTCTTAATATGGCATTCGATCGATTACTTCAGCCAGTGATATCTTCGGAATCTTGGTAATCCTTATTCGTAGAGCCCAGGTCAGAAGAAAAAGTCGCGGAGAAAATTGCTTGTTTAAACCAGGCATCACATCGGTATTCCAGCATCTTGGAGAAGAGAGTTTAACTAAAAAGTTTAATGAATATGTCATGAATTTTTAAACCAGTGCTTCCATCAGCTTGCCCATTAATGATATGGTATAAAACTATGTCCAGGTTGCATCCTGTTTCACTGCTTAGCAAAACTACGTCGTTTATTCAGAAAAGATTAAATACATTTTGGGATTTTAGCCTCGTTTTGTTTGCCTCGTTATAGCCTCTCTTTCAAGATTTAGGACGCAACTTTTTTTTACATACAATTGACGAGAATTGTGAAGGCGCAAAATAATGCATTATCACAAAATAATGCGAACTGTCTAATATTTTACTTATATGGAAAAATGTATATTCATCACTTTCAGTCATTATATCTCTTCATTTCCTTTTATTTTGTGTTGTTTCAGGTGAAAGATGCGTATATTTACTTCCTTATGCACTGCTACGTTGACACAGAAGTCGAAATGAAGGAAGTGTATACGAGTCACCATATTTGGGCACTGTTTGATAACTTTTTGTTGGACATGGCTAGAGTAAGATCTATAACCTTGATTACAGAGACTGTCATAGGAAAATGAAATTAATTTTATCTATGTCGTGCCTAGTTATATACAGTTATCATTGTTCGTTTTCAAATGCTTGTTCCGTTAAGTGATCTATCTCTGAACTGTTCTGCTGCTAGAACCACACTAGACTTGCTTAACAATTGGCATTGACCCAAAGTTTCTGACAGAATAATGCTGTTTTGAACAGTTCATGCCCTGGGGCCGGTTGTATAAAACTTTTAACTACGTTTTAATTAACTACGATTTTGTGTTTAAAAAGTAGTTAAATCTTGACTAGGCGATTCTGGTTAGTTAATATTCGTACTTTACTATAGTTAACTTTAACCACGTTTTTATACAACCGGCCCCTGAACTCTTTTGTTCCTCTCTTGCAGATATGTACAACTGGTGTGAGCAGAAGACACATTGATGTTTCTTTGGAGAAATATGTCACTTCGACTATCATGGAAGTTATAGCTAACTTTTTTACTTCCCCATTCTCACAGTGTAGCACTGCAATTGACGTAAGTAATCTGTTATTGTTTATCAATCTTCTGTAGACCAGACAAGTTCGCCTATAAGCGAGTAGAATCGTCTTGCAGAAGCACAATATGATATTTTTGCATGGATCGATAAACTGCCAGAAAGGTCAAAATAAATAAAGTCGAAATTATATGGAATTGTTTTGAAATTTGTGATGAGTTAATTGATATAAATGCGCTGACATTGGAATGAAGACTCATATCAGTGCGTACGGCCTGTTTCAAACGTCAAATTCTGCATGGGTCGAACGCCTTTAATACAAACGATAATCAACACAACTTCCTCATTATGCATTGTCTTGAATGCGGTCGACTCACGCAAGATTCGACGCAAGATTCGACGATTCCACTAATCTCTGTGGACTAAACCGGTCTTTTAATGACAAAAATTGTAAAGTATGACTGTTGTTAGTAGCATACTTATTTGTGGACTCTATATTTTGTGTTGTAATATTAGCCTATGCCATGTAATCAAATTTTATTGACATTGTGCGTGCATTTTATATTGGGTTTGTTTTCGTGCTGATGTAGGCCCACCAACTCGTGTTCGTGAAAATTCTCCAAAGTGTTTATCGTTTATCTCAGTCTTCCTCGCTAACTGGCTCTCAAAAGTACAACGTTGAGAATTGCATTCGAACTCTCTGCGACGTAGGTAGGTGCATAGTAGGAACGAATTCTTGCACCAGAGGCCGGGTGAATGAAGCTCGTTTAGCTTCAGCGGTGGGTGATGCAAGAACAAGTTCTCACGTCTTGTTAATCTTTCAAGTTCAATCTTAAGTGCAGAACCAATAGTTAGGTGCAATTAGTTTGGTTGCATGTACGAGCAATATAAAAATATGATTCCTATATTGAGCTCATCCACCGTTTAAGCTTAACAGGTTTCGTACAGCTGTCCTCAGGGGCCCGTTGTATAAAACTTTTGTTAAAGTTAACTATAGTAAAGTACGAATATCAACCAACCAGCATATGCGTAAAACCATGGAAATATGTAAACACAAATTTTTGCCAACATCGCTCGTAGTCGCAATAAAACTTACCCTCCATGTAGGGAGAAACGCCGAACAGCGCTATTCGGTGGATAGCTGGTGTTTCAACCTTCAGTTACCTCATTGAAATACTTTAGACCTTCTAGTTTTCAACCAAAACACATGTACCAACGGCCCCAGTTTAGCAGTCGTACTTGCCTGCATGTTAACTTAGAATTTATCGAGTGTTTTTCAGTTTTGTCATGTGCTTTGGAGATGTATAAATTCCCATATTTCTTCCTCAGCCAAGACGCGAGCCATCGCAATTCCTGGAGATTTGGAAGCACAGATAACTATGATGTTTAATACGACTGTCATGATGACTAAAAGTACGCAGAAATGGTTGAGTCGTGGTAGAAAGAAAGAATCTGTTGTGAATAAACCTCTTTCGAAAGATTACAGAAATATTATTGAAGGTCTTCAGGTTAGTCAGACTCGTTGCACTACACCGATATAGCATGTGAATATTAGTACCTTTGAAAATAGTTGGACGGTTTCTTTTGATTCAGTTACTGACCTGCCTCCTCCTTTAATGTTTCCTGATAACGCTTTTGAGAGAAGAACAATCTTCCCTAGAAGCAAATTATCCCACAATAATTGGTTGACATATTTTGTGAGCGATGCTATGCTACTTAACTTGTACTAAAGTTGTGAACTGTTGAGAAAGATAATACAATTTTTATGTTTGATATTTAACAATTATTTACCAAAGGCGGTGTGAATATCCAGGAGTCACCTATGTGATTATACTATTTAGGACATCGTGTGTTTATTGGAAGAGCAGTTGCGTCCTTTAATCCAAGCTGAGGAATCTGTGCTGGTGGATATCTTGTATAAGCCTGAACTCATGTTTCCACCCAATTCTCGTTGTCGAACGAAGTCTGAAAATGGAGGTTTTATTTTAAGGTTTGCCTTTAATTCATAGTCTGTACTAAAATGTTACTCAGATATAAAATGCAATTCATATTCTATACTAAGTCATAACGCAAATGAAATGTTAAGTACTGCATGCTATTTAAAAATGGAGCAGCAGTTTTAGTTTGGTATAAATCTGCGCGAGTGTTTCACTGTTAGACCTCAAAATACATGCAATACGAGTTTTTAATGATATGAAAATATGAGCATTAATGGGAAATTTTATGTAATAATCTTGGAACACAAGATAACGCAAAATTGCGTAATAACGCGTTTGCGAACTCGAATTATCGATGATTTTTTTTAAATATAGTAGAGTCGTTGCTACGTTGCTGCGATAGACCTTTCCAGTTATTACATCACAACCACATGAAACTGAGAAAGGCTGAAGACCAAGCTTACTTAGTATTCATCCTATATACTACATGCTCGACTTCCCTACCTCCGTCACAATTGTAGCTGTAGCCTGATCACCAGCACGTGTATTGCAGACGCATTATGTGTAACTCTTTTTGAATTGACAAGATTTAATTTTATATGTATATTTAGGTTAATAAAGCACACAGAACGTTTTGTTGAAAATGAGGAAGGTTTATGCGTTCAAGTGTTACAACATCTTCGCAACATGGTCGAGAGAGAGACACGTTTTGGACTCAAGGTATGATTATCTTGACTACGCGAAAGTCTGTTGGGTAAAACCAACCTAACTCTTTACCGAGATATTTTTTGATTTTGCTCTGTATAGGCCGACAATTTGCGAGTATTATTGCTGAAACGATATTTTGGTGATAAGTATTCAAAAGTGTTGGAAACAGCAGAAGGAAAAACATCTCAAGCCAAAGATTCTCCGGTGCGAGGAGAAGCGCGACTATTGAAGCGAGCAGGTGTGACGTTGTGTGAAATGCAATGCCGTTTAAACACTTGTGGTGCTACGGATTTAGTTATCGATATCATTATGAAGAGACCTAGTTATTCCGTTTTTGTTGAGTGCATCAACCTCGCTATTTCTCTACTCGAAGGTGGTAACCATTTAATACAGGTACTTTCGTTGTTATGCTCTTAGTGATGGTTTTTTAAAGGTACCTGCCAACAGTGCAAAACCTGGCATTAATGTATCAGAGTATGTTCTAAATACAATATGTGATGAAAATAGCCTTTTGATTTTTAGAGATCATTTTATGGTCGATTTTTAAACGGGCAGTCTGAAGCATTTTTCCAAAGTGTTCATGACAAAATGAAAGAAGCAGACATGGCAATTAAGAACAATATGACAGTAATTACTGATTGTTCAACCATACGTACAGAACCAAGCGAAATCTCTCAAAGTTGTAGTCGACAAAATAATATCAAATCCCCTTTGGCTCGAAAAAACACATTTGGAACAGGTAAACATAAGCCAAGATTTTTGGTCATCCATGAATATTACCAATAAGGAGTGGTATCGTATAGGGTATAAACATATCGGAGTGACAAGATACCATTTTTTAATCTTTAGATTGTGAATTATTTGCTTTGCACGCAGGCTAATTCACACCACCAGGAATTTCGCTAGTTATTTTTCGCATATATGTTTGTTTACCTATACTTCGTGATGTGATGGCTTCATTTTTACTCTACGTTGATTGGACAAATGGGTACGGAAAGATGGGTACCACTGTTCAGCGTGAATCTTGGTTTCCTTAATCTAGGCTTGAACACTCTACCTTCTTACCTGAATATGAGTGAAGAGGTAAAGGAACAGTTGGCTGATGCTGCAACACATACTACTAAAGCTTACGCTGCTGTGCGTCGTAGTCGTCAACATGATGGTGAAACTGAACTTTGTAAATCTGGAGCGTCATCAGAAAATCGATCCATCGTGGCTGCAGTCTCGCCTGATATAGCTGGGGGATCCAGTATGACTTCCAATGAAGTTTTGTTGATGAAACCAATTCTAAGATTTTTGCAACTCCTTTGTGAAAATCATAACCGTGACTTGCAGGTAAGTAATTGTACAGGATTACCTCTAGAATTAGTTTAGTCCTTCCTCTGGTTGTTGTGGCTAGTTTGAAGGCAGCTTACCCCCTGCTCAAGCAATGGTGGTGCATATTTGAGCAATACAAAGTACAAGTAGTAGCAGTATTGTGACTTCCATCATCTTGAAAATTAGGCACTGCTCAATTTAACCATCTTACTGAAGCTTAGATACGAAGCTGGGCACAACTCTGAGAGCAACGTTGATAGCCATTGGTTTTTGGAAATCATGCAGTACCGAAGAAAGTCCACCTGTGCATAATTTATAAATCTGTCCGACGCAACTTCTGATTGACAACAATTCAGCAAAGAAAAATAATCTCATGTGATGTTTGTGCTGTTTCAGAACTACATACGAAATCAAGATAACAAAACATGTTATAACCTAGTATTGCAAACTTTGCAATTCTTGGATGTGATCTGTGGCAGTACCTCGGGAAGTCTGGGACTGCTCGGTCTGTATATCAATGAAGATAATGTAGAGTTGATTAACCAGTGCTTGGAGAGTTTGACTGAGTATTGTCAAGGACCTTGTCCTGAGAATCAGGTAGGCAATACTTACTTTGGTAATCTTTGTTGTAGAATAACTACATCTCCTGAACTTGTTTGGATTTTTATTCACGAATAGTATCTGTTGAAGCTTGGTCTATTTAAGAAATAAGAAACCAGGAGAAAGTGTTTCTGTTTTCTTTATTTAAGCAGCTTTTTAAGCATCAATAAAAAGGCGTTGTGTGTATCGTGCACGTGTTCCATTAACATTGCAACAAAAGAGCAACGGATCTCGCCATTCTTCAAATCACAACTTTACTACAACTGCGCACGTGGTTGAAATATTGCTCAGAAACGAGATGACAATGTTTTTGTGGGTTTTATATTTGAGATATTTATGATTTGTATCAAACAACGCGATTTAGATTTCTCTGCAAAGCACGAACTCTGGAATGCATTGAAGAAAATTATATAATGAAAACCATAACTAATTTTCTCCCATAACCCGTTGTTTTCGTCAAAGAGCTGGAGCTGATATTCGCTTAGATTAATTTTACAAGAATGTTACATGTTTGTTTCTAAATTATTGTGTTTTAGAATGACATAGCATTGCATGATTCGAATGGTGTTGATATCATTTCTGCTTTGGTTGTAAACGACATCAATCCTTTAGCGAAACAAAGAATGGATTTAGTATTAGAACTCAAGGTAAAATAGTACATCAATATGTTTAGTTTTAATACGAACACGAAATGTTTTGGAAAACTGCTCCGTTTATCGAAAACGAAGCTAAGAAATTGAAAAAGGACAAGTTTTTTTGCACGAAAACCATAACCCTCTATTTTTGCCGTTGGTGGCTGTGCATAAATCGGCTTTGACTTAAAATTGATTTTAACTAGATGATTGCTCGGCGTCCATTGCAATTTCGCTGCTATCCTTTCCTTTTCAATACAAATAGCATGCAAGCTTGAGATTTTTTGGTGGAAGCAAAGACGTGGGCAAGCAGGTTAAGTTTGACATCAATGAAAACGCCTGCGGATTGGGGCTGAAGAAATTATTATTCCTGCACAAACGTTCATTTAAAAATACTGCATTGAAACGTTGAATTTTAATTATACTACGATTCTGTTTGAAGTTACAATACGATTAGAGAAACTTTAGACCTAATTAAATTTTACAATCTTTTGGACACAATTGTTTTGGAAGGATATAATACCATTCCGTTAAATTGTCTATCGTGAATAGCCATCTTTTTGACAATACCTTAATAATGTTCCCCCTTTTCAAGGCAAAACTTGCAGATTTTCACTTCAATTCGCTAGCCCGGTCAACTTTAGATTTAACTGTGTTTTTTACGCTCTATACCTTGCTAGCGACTCGAAAGTTGCTGTTATCATTGGGAATACAAATAGTTTATCACTATACTAAATATAATGTGTTTTTGCAGGTAAAATGCTAAGTGCTGCTTGATTGCTTTACTTTAGAATAACGCCTGCAAAGCGTTACTGGCAATTTTGGAAAGTAGAAATGATTGTGAAAATGCTGAAAGAATTATGTATAGTTTGAGTCCGAAGCAACTGGTAAGTTGATCACATCGCGAGAGTTTTAGCAATTGTTACCTGAGGCTGATTAGGGTAGTCAGAAATATTCACAGCGGGAGGAAATACATTATTCATTTTGTGACACAAATAAATGAATAAAAACAACAAAAAATTGGCAAACAATGGAATTTATTTGCAGTGTTTTGCGGAAACTGCCACGTAAAATGATTGGTAGGCTGTGGACCAATAAGAAAACGAGTAATGTTGTTTGGACGCATGCAAGAAAAGGCCTGCAAAGACTGCGTACCTCCACCAATGTTTAGTATTCTGCTGATTACTTGTCACATGAAGTAAATCAATTTTGGTTTTCTTTTCCATTTCTTCACTATAATTATACCGTTCAGTTGCATACCACCAAGAGGGCAGTCATAGAACCATTCACTACATTACGTAAGCGAACAAAAGTTTGGGGCTTTTTTGGAGAACCGAAACACAGCAAAGTTAAGAAAGATAAGGCCATTTTCCATTGCGATCGCTTTGGCCGCGCGGTCAAAGCGGATATTTTAAACATGTACTGTTGCAGATTAATAGTTAAGAACCTCCTGTTTGAATAGGCCCGCTCGGCTTGGTCGGGTGAAGCGGCTGGAGTGCGAAATAGCCCTTGACGTATAATAATCATTAGCTGCATGTCCAGTAGCTGTGTTGTGCGAAAACTTGAGTGTTAAACATTTGAATTCTTTCTTTCGTCTCTCAGGTGGAATCTTGCAAGAAAGCCTACCATCACGTGGGGTTCAATAACAACAATGAATTTGATAGCAATATTTCACCTCTTGACGTTGGACACAATATTTACATCTTAGCTCATCAAGTACGTATGTTCATATTTTATCATATAAGGTTCTGTCAGAAGGCTAGTATATTGTTTGTGTGAAGAGTACCCTTTTATTGTGAGTATACGTGCAGTGCTATCTTCACGTTATGTGTCGAGCAAAACTTCGTCTTCTTGAAATGGATCGTGTCCGCTGTCGGTTTCAATCTATGGATCCAAACGTTTTACAAGGGTAGTCGTACTTACTAACTGTAGATTTAATAATATTTTAAAACTCATGGCTACTTCATTTTATTCCATGTATCGTACGTTCGTGGGGAGGATTGAAAGAGTTTCAATTTACAATAAAAATCTCGATTTCTTTTAGCTTTCTCGACACAGCAAAGATTTGGCTCAACTTCTCAAGTCTCCTTCCAGCCCTGAAGAAACGAGCCAGGAGGAGACAATTGGCGCTCTAGAATATTACTCCAACCACACTGCACAGATTGAGGTATGAAATTACCTTTTAACGATACATCCGTGTTTCAGTTGCATAGTTATAGTCACAAATGTCTGTATTTTAACAAGTATTGTCACACATTCATGTTATACGTGTTCTAATCATTAGTCGTAGAGCCCGGGTCTCTTTTTTTAAGCGCGCAGAGAAGGAAATTGATCCTGCATTTTCACGTTTCCTTAATATAATGATGATGTCTATTTTGACTAAATTTGTGTACAGTATCATTAATAGTATGTACAAAATTAAGATAATGATTAACATAACATGCTTCTTGATTATTTGTCTTTCTTTCCTTTAAAATTTGCAATCATAGATCGTTCGTTCGGATAGAATGATAGAACAAATTGTTTACCCAGTTCCTCAGATTTGTGAGTTCTTGACTGAGTGCAGTAAACTTCATGTTTTCAAGACAACAGAACGAGATGAACATGGTAGCAAGGTAAAACTTAAACGGAAGTGGAAATAAAAATTTAGTTTTTTATGTACGTTGGCATGATCTTTTGCAATTATATAGAAGCTGTTTTGCTGTTCTTTCCACATCTTGCTTACTTATTGAATTATTTTAACCGAAATCAATGAGAAATATCATAGTGGTGCAAAAACTCCGTCGGTAGAAAGACAATCAAATATGAAATTGAAGCAATTAAAATACATTTCGTATATAATTTTGAAAGATCTTTCCAATAAGACAAACTTTATGTATATTACCATTTCCCTTTAATTTAACTAGCGTTTTACGTCCAGACCTAGGGTTCCAAGCTCATTGCTTCCAATTTGCACCAGGTATTCTGTTCAACAAGAGCGCGTAGAAGCTAACTTGGGTACTAAGTTGTGTCTGATCACACTACATATAAATTGTTGTGGTCAAGTCAATGTGAACGTGTATTATAAGCCATGCGTTTCCGTTTGGGCAAAACCACACACAATCCAATAGAGATTTTTCGTAATATATTATTTTAAAATCCTTTACCAGCTGATAGTTTCAGCAAATATAAAATTAAACTAATTCCGAA